>BDDA01000524.1:28023-42492 GCA_001662385.1 Chlamydomonas asymmetrica
GCACGACGCCGTGCACAAACACCGCAACCTGGCGGCGCCAGCGCAGAAGCGCCTGCGCGCCGAGGAGGCGGCGGCGCTAAGGAAGCAGCGGCAGGCGGAGAAGAAGCAGGCAGCCAAGAAGCAGCGGCGGCAGCAAGCCGCGGATGGCCACGCCGCTGATGACACGCACGATGGCAACGACGACGACGCAGCCGTCGATGAGGACGATCAGGAGGAGCAGGAGGAGCAGGGGGCGGATGGCACAGGCGGCAGCAGCAGCAGCAGCAGCGCGGGTGGCTTTCCGCGGCTCGCGGGCGGCAAGTGGTTCCTCCACGCCAAGCACTACTTCAACGTGCGCGGCGCGCGTGTGAGCGCGCATGCCTTCCACGCGGCCTCCGGCATGCTGGTGGTGGGCTTCAGCAGCGGCATCTTCGACCTCTACCAGCTGCCAGAGTTCACCAACGTGCACACGCTGTCCATCAGCCGCGAACGCATCACGTCGGTGGCGTTCAACCACACCGGCGACTGGGTGGCAGGTGAGCTGGTCACAGTCAGCGTCAGCCTCTTGGCCGAGAGACAGAGAGTCATTCACCAAAGGGAGTGAACTCACCGGTAGCTGAGAGGCAGCTGGGCAGAGTGAGGCAGGGAGGGAGGGCAGAGGGACAGTGGGCAGAACAAAGGAATACAGTTGCAGGGAAGTATCAGCAGAGGGTACGCTGCGCTGAAGCCAGTGGTCGAATAGTGCATCACCAGCCTAGCACAACGACCTGCAAGGAGGGCTGGCTTGTTGCATGGCTGCATTGTGTGCTGAGCGCCGTTTGTGCCGGTTGGCTAACAGTAGTCGGTGCAAACCTAGCCTGACCCGGCCTGACATGTTCCCGCATCGCCCTGCTGCTGTCTGCCTGTTGCTTCCGTGGTTGCCGCTGCAGTGGGGTGTGCCGCGCTGGGCCAGCTGCTGGTGTGGGAGTGGCGCAGCGAGACGTACGTGCTCAAGCAGCAGGGCCACTACTACGACATAGGCGCCACGACCTTCTCACCGGATGGCGCGCTCATCGCGACAGGTGGGTAGGGGTGTGGGCGCTGCCTGCATGGTGTAACGGGATGCAGCCACGCAACAATCAGCTAATAGAAGGTCTGCCAACAGTGTTTACCCATCAGCCTCACGTGTGGGGTGTGCGATGTTGTGCAGCGGTGCGGGACTGTGGGGGTTACGTGGGTGGTGAGTAGCGCAGGGCTCCTGATTGCGTCTCTCCGCATGTTTGAGCCATTGTTTTCAAACAGCTGTGCCATGTGCTCACCAAATAAGACCGCCAAACCGCCACCATGCGCACGCACCGCTCGACGCTGTCTTGTGTAATTGCTCTTGTCGGCGACGACGATAGGCGGCGACGATGCCAAGGTCAAGGTGTACCAGCAGAACACCGGCTTCTGCTTCGTCACCTTTGCCGACCACTCCGCGCCTGTCAGCCAGGTGGCGTTCTTGCCCTCGGGCCACGCGCTGCTGAGCGCGTCGCTGGACGGCACCGTGCGCGCCTACGACCTGGTGCGCTACAGGTGGGTGTTGACTGATGAGACGTGACCTGCCTGAGGGGCGGTACATACACATGTGCAGTACATGCGGTGCGTGCGATGTAGTCCGTGTAGATTCTGCCAGCTTCATGCCTGCGGGGAAGACCATGATGCAGCACAGCAACATAACGCATGTTGTGCCCTCGAACAACACCTCTTGCCTTGATCGGTTGCATGCTGTGCTGGCGCCTGCAGGTGCTTCCGCACGTTGACCTCGCCTGAGCCAGCGCAGTTTGGATCGCTTGCGGTGGAGCCAGGGGGGGAGGTGAGCAGACACGACCCCCTCTGCAAGGGGACATGTGGGCTTGCGTGGTGGTGGTGGTGGTAGGGGGGGGCTTGAGGGGGAGCAGCATCAAGCCTCTCCTGAGACCTTGCCGGTTGCCGCCTGCCTTGCCTGCCATCAACCATTTTCCTTGCTACACACAATGCTGGAAGGGGCAGCCATCCCCTCTGCACTGGCGCTGCCCTGTGCACTATGTAGCGGCAAGCGCATGCAAACTGCACGGCTGTCTGCGGCCCTTCTGGTGCCTATGACGATACTGTAGTATGCAGCGGGTGCATCCCGCTTCTGGGGCATACGCAAGCTACCACGCCATAGACGTGCATGTTTGAAGAATGGCAGATTGACAGTGTTGCGGCACGTCATCTGTTGTTATACACTTATACTTGTGCATTGTGTGTGTGGGTGGGTGGGTGGGTGTGCGTGTGCAGGTGGTGTGCGCGGGCAGCGTGGATACCTTCCAGATCTTTGTGTGGTCGCTCAAGACGGGCCGCCTCACCGACATCCTGTCGGGCCACGAGGGCCCCGTGGCGGCGCTGGCCTTCAGCCCCACCTCCTCACAGCTGGCCAGCGCGTCCTGGGACAAGACCGTGCGCCTGTGGGACGTGTTTGACAGCGCCGCCGCCACCGACACGCTGGAGCACAACCACGACGTGCTGGCGGTGGCGTACCGCCCGGACGGCAAGCAGCTGGCCAGCGCCACGCTGGATGGCCAGATCTACCTGTGGGACCCTCAGGAGGGGGAGCTGCAGGTAGGTAGATGTACAGCCGTACTGCTGCATGTACCGCAGGGTGTACTGCAGCATATTGCTTGTGTATTGGTATGTGACATCAGGAGCGTGTCGGCCAAAAGGCCCATGCTCCCCCTAGATGGGGACCAGAAGGCAAGGAATCGGTATGTTGCTTGTGTATGCAACACCTGGCTGTAATGCCTTCTCAGGCAGGTGCTGTTGGTTGCAATAGCATCCACCAGCGCCACTGCGGGTGTATTGCTCAGCTGGCGGCACGTGCCGCAGGGTGCCACACGCACAGAGCAGCTGAAGATGCGGCCCTTGTGCGCATGCAAAGCCTGCCACCACCATCATCAAGTACACCTCCCTCCCCTATGCAGCTCTGTGAATTGCCGTGGAGCACTGTTGCGTTGCCGCTGCTGCTGGTGTCGGTGGCAAGGGTAGTCGCAATGGTCATACTCACATAACACGCCATCACTTGTTGAATGCGCGTGTGCAGGGCACCATCGAGGGGCGGCGTGACATCAAGGGCGGGCGGCTGGCGTCTGACCGTCGCGCTGCCGGCAACCTGGCCTCCGGCGCCTGCTTCACCAGCCTGGCGTACAGCGCGGACGGCGCCTTCCTGGTGGCGGGCGGCGCCAGCAAGTACGTCTGTATCTACGACGTAGCGGAGCGCGTCATGCTGCGCCGCTTCCAGGTATGATTGGGGCATGGACTGTATATGCGCAGAGGGCTGCTGCGCGCAGAGGCAGGGGCAGCGGTGCTGGCTGCCGGCTGCTGCTGCTGTCTGCTGCTGGTGCACGATCAGCGTGGTAGGACCGGCTTGCGTCTGCCCAGGAGGGTCAACGTAATTGTTGGTTGGGTTCCAGGCAGATCATTGAGCATATTGGGGAGTTGAGTCGGTGGTATGGCAAGTGGTGTGTGCAGGTCTTGCGGTACTGCTCATCAGGTGGTGTGTGCGATAGTGCCAGCCAGGTACTGAAGCCCTGCCCCTGACAATCACACACACTATCACAGATCCCCGTCCTCGTCACACGCGTCACACGCGCTGCTGCATACATCGCACAGCGTGCTAATGCTGCTCCACTCCATTGTGGCATCGTGTGTGCGCTCACATTATCGCTGTGTGGCACAGGTGACGACCAACCGCTCGCTTGACGGTGTGCTGGACCTGCTCAACTCCAAGACCATGACGGACGCGGGACCGCTGCAGCTGATCGACCATGACGAGCGCGAGCGCGACGACACCTTCGAGCTGCTGCCAGCGGGCGGCGGCGACGCGGCGGCGGCGGCGGACGTGCCGGGCACCGGCGGCAAGAAGCGCGCGGCGGCGCGATGCCGTGCGGTGGCTCTGTCGCCCACGGGGCGCGCGTGGGTGGCTGCCACCAGCGAGGGCCTGCTGGTGTACAGCGCGGATGACGGGGCTGTGTTTGACCCCACTGACCTAGCGGAGGACCTCACGCCCGCGGCCGCACACGCGGCGCTGGCGGCACAGGTGAGGCATTGCACACATGCACACACGCACCAACACACACAGAGACAGCAACACATTTGGGAGGACCATCAGACATGTGTATGTTTTGCGGCAGCTGCAAGAGCAGCCCAGACACCTTGGCTTTGCCAGGCGCAGTTCTTATCCTCGCGCGTCTGCGCACTGCACGACCCCACGAACATCACACTGCACGGCCCCACGGAATTCACGCTGTTGACCACATGTACTGGCAATTCAAAATGTGTGTTCTAGTCCGCATCCCCCCCCCGGCTCAGGTGGTTCTGATACTGCCGATACTGTCTGCCTCTAACTGTGCTTTGCTGCATGCGCTGCTGCCAACCTACTCTGTGTGTTTACGCATGGCAGTCGTACCTGCGTGCGCTGCTCATCGCGCTGCGCCTGCGCGACATGGGCCTGCTGCGCCACGTCGTGCTATCCACGCCGCGCGACAGCATCGCCACCGTCGCCTCCGCGCTGCCGCGGCCCGCCGCCTACCTGCCTCAGCTGCTGGGGGTCATCGCCGAGGCGCTGGCCGTGTCCCCGCACGTGGAGTTCCTGCTGAAGTGGGTGGCGGCGCTTGGGGGCCAACACGGGGAACTGCTGAAGCGCGGTGATGCCGGCACCATGCCGGTGCTACGCTTGTTACAAAAGTCGCTCAGCCGCCTGCACGGCGACCTGTCAGGGCTGTGCGAGCAGAACTTGTACAGCCTGGATTATCTATCGGCGGTTTCAGCGGTTCCGGAGCCGCCTGCCGGAGCCTGACAGGGCCCTGCATGCCACAACGTTACACTGGCCTGTTTGGGCTTTGGGGTGTGGCTTGAAGCACGCTATGCAGCAGCCCATGAACCCGCAGCCTGACCTTCCTGTGGCATCCATGCCTGTGACCGTCGCAGTGTCAATGCTCGACTCATTGCCCCCCTTGGGCTGGCCTCCATTCGCATGCGCAACTGCTGCTGTCACTTTCTATTCATTTGTTGATTGATTGAACTTACATCCGTGGTCTCTCAGCAGGCCATTAGGGAATGCATAAGCGCAGCAAACGTACGCTGTGCAGTGTCAGGAATGCCCCTTCGTATCCAAGCAGGCTTTGAGGAACGCGGCAGCGAGGCCAGAGTGAAATTGCCAAAAATGCGAAGTGATGTGGCATGCAGTTGCATGCGTGCCTAGATTCTGGCAAGTCATATCATGATGGTGTATTCAAAGCGCATGTATTCACGATCGCAGCACCCGAATGGCACATTGGGCAGCCAGGGGAATGGAATGTAATAGGATGGGATGTATGCAATGTTGCCAAAATCGATGTGCAGGGGTGGGCAGCCAGACTTCCCACTCCTGTATGACGGATGGGTGGCTAGGGACTCCCACTTCTGGCTGGTGTGTGGGTGGATCCATGATGTGTTCATTCATAACATCGCCATCGCCAGCAATTGTAACGGGGCAGCGAAGGCACTGCCGCATGCAATTCTCCACGCACACACATGCACACACCATGCCCGCCGCCCAGAGGTGCTGCTGTGTCTTGAGCTTTGCCACTTGTTGTGTTAGTGACTTGCTGTGCTCTTGCCAGTCGTTCCAAGGTTCCTGCTGACTTTTGTGGGCGATGTGAGCCCCAGCAGCGCGCACATCGCACACATGGGTGTGGACGAGCTCATCATGAGGGAGGGAACCTCTGCATCACTGCACATGCATGCTGCAATCCATGCATGCTGGCGGGCTCCAGCAGCTGCATGGTGAGGTGCCCTTGAGCGCACACCGCAGTACAATGAACGCCGTGCTCAACACAATTGAGTCAGATCATCAGCCGGATGTCTCGCCTCTTCGTCCATCCGCTTACTCCCATGCGGATGATTGCACCTGGAGCGACCTCACTGTAGCGAGGCGGGTGCTTGGGCTTGCCTATGGGTGGCTAGCCTCCAGATCGCAATACGTTCTGCTTTCTTGCTGTGTGCACGTCTGGTGAATGCATAAGGGACCGTTCCCTTCGTTCACGCCAGCCGTCAGCGCAGCCCAGACACCTCGCCACCCTCAGGTGCAGTTCCCACTATCACGTACAAGCACACATACAAGCACGACCGTGAGCGCTACCAGGCCATCCTCATGATGGCCAACACAGCTAACGCGGCTCACATGTGTGTGTGGGTGGGTGTCTGAGCGCCTAGTCGGGGAGACGCACAAGCTAATAAGGCTACCGCCGCTAGACTATTGAAGAACACAAAGTGGCTTTTTTTTGGTAGACGTGTCAGAAGCACTGCTGTACGGCTGTGAGTGTGTGTCTGCAAGGCGTGCATGACAAGGGGAACAGAGGTACCTACGTGACACCTCATACTTGGTGAAAGCAAACAGGTAGCCTATGCCACCGGGTGTGTTCATCCGCTGCTGCCTACACAGCAGCATCCGTGAAGCATCCGTGAAGCAGTGCACATGTAGCAGACCGGATGCCTCAATTACCTGCGGCAGCCTCACATGAGCCTTGACCTTACCTGACGATGCCTCATCACGCAGCCACGAGCCATTCCTCCCCTCAGACACCAGACCCTCACTACTGCCGGTAAATGCTGACGAGGCGCTCACCAGCTCCGGCGCGGTCGCAGAGAACTGTGCCATGTCGGCCAGGTTGATGCGGGAACCAGTCCAACCGGTTTCCGCACTAACCTGCTAGCGGATGTGGTCCAGTTCCTTGCGACCACGCTGGAGCAGGTGAGCACACTCGCTGGCAGTAGTGAGGGTCTGGTAGGTGTCTAAGGGACAGGAACGGCTTGTGGCTGTGTGAGACCTGCTGAGGGACCGTCACGCAGGGTCAGAGCATATGTGAGGCTGCTGCAGCTGATTGAAGCCCACGTACGCCTGCATGGGTGTATGCTTGGACTTGACACTAGGTCAGGCCCGTGAGGCACGTGGTGTGTGTAGTCTTTGGCTTGGGGCTGCCGAAGTCCATCATCTTCACAATGCTGATGGATCTCGGCAGCACCAAGCCAAAGGCTACAAATACCACGTGCCTCATCTGCCTCACAGCATTGGCCCGCAACATGGAACAGCAGCAGTAAGAGGAGGGGAGTGGAGGTGCCATAATAACTAGTGTCCACAGATATGGTTCCTGCATGGTTCTTTTGCTCTGTCAATGGCAACCGGTAAGGCAACCCCATGTGATGTGTGTTGCAGTCTACGCTACATTAGGCTTCTGTCGAGGATCAGCGTAGAACTTCCAGTTTACCACTACTCCTGTTGTGCCATAATGTATTGTGGAGGCGTTGTGCTGGTAACAACAGCGAAATGCATGCGTCGTGTTGTGCACTCATTGCACACATTGGATGGGAGCACATTAAATGCATGTCAGCACAGCAACTCCAGTACGCCGTGCACTCCAGGTTTACTCCAGCCGATGCCTATTCCAGGGCGTGCGTGAGCATCCATCAGCATGGATCTTATCACCCAATTGCCATGCACTAAGTTGGCGCACGGTAGGTGCTATTGTGATATTGCCGTCGTGCATGTGTGTTCCCCCAAGCTGTACTGTGAGGATTTCTAGATTTTCCAGGGCCGACCTACCGTAGTCCGACCATACACCCACTTCCAGGTTTGATTCAAGGTGAAGAACATTGCTACAGGTACCAAGCGGCAGTATCTTGTAGAGTTCACAGGTCCACCAGGTCATGAGGATTGCTGGGCCTCTGCTTCCGGACTGCGCAAGGACTTGGACCGCGTCACCCACAAGGCGCTCGCTCGTGGATGCGCACAACACGGAGACGAAGTGCGCCCAGAAGACCCTGTAGATTAAGCACTTGCCTTGCTTGTATGATCATGAGCTGAGCTGAGCTGAATATTTGCTCTGCCTGATTTTAGGGCCTTATGCATGCATGTACATGTAACGTGGATATACAACACGCTGCACGGAATTTGCAATTAGTAATCTCCTGCCTTGTCACAGTATGCTTTACTGATTGCTCATGCGTTCCTGCCTGCGCCATTGATGCCTGCATGCTCTACCCGTGTATGAACGCTGCTCCATGCTTGAAAGCCCTAGAAGGGGGGAAGAGTCTAGTAGGGCTATACGGTATACCCGGCATGCATCCAGCAGGTCGGAAACATGGGTGCGCGTAGGATGATCACATGAATCTAAATCCATTACGGTCTGCGTGTGTATATGTGGCATGCGGCTTCCATTTCAACGGCATGCAGAGAATGCTGATGGGGCCATTGCAACGGGAAAGTGACACAGAGGCATTACGTCATTTCCATAAGGAGAGGGCGCGTTGGTTGCAATGGCGGCGGTTTGCACAATTCAGGTTCCGTCAGGCCCTCAAGCGGCCCTTAGCACCAGGTGATTAACTGATTATGCGTATGTCAGGTCAATGCCAATGCATGTCAGGTGCATGCATGTACGGGCCAGGCCATCACGCATTGGGTGCACAATTGGGGCCACATCATGCGTCCCGCTCGACTGGTGTCCAGGATGTCAAGTGGAGAAGTGCGAGGGAATCACGGCAGTGGCAAAAGCACCGGATGCCACATCTATTGCACACATGGTGCTGAAAGGGGCGGACGGTCCAAGTGTTTGATGCGGTACACACAAATGAATGACAGGTGAGCGTGCGGATGGCAGTACGACGCATTCACACACATAATGCGATCACCTACTCGGTGTCACACCGGTCTGGTGTGTCCCAACACACCCGTGCATGCTGATAACGGCCACCACGGCTTACCGACTGCTCATGCAATGGCAACTGAGCAAGGTATGCATGCTGCAGCAAATACCTTGCTAACGAGCAGCCGGGGTGACAGCTGCCACGCCAGTGAGGAGGCAGGCACCGTAAGATAACAATGCAGGATGCGCAATTTCGTTGCAGGCAGCTGTATGTATTGCAGCGCACAGCGGCTTACCTGCCTGGCCTGCACCATCGTATCACTGCCTGATGAGGCGCACGCGCGGCAGCGGCAAGGCACGTGTGGGACGTGCGATCGAACGTTCTGCTGATAAGTGCTGTCTGCCTATACAGCAGACCCAGAGGATTGACATCAAGCATGCATGCCAGTGTGTTGGATGATGGGCATTGCTATGTTGTTCTTTGCACACCACTGCGTGCTCTTTGCGCCACCGTGCTTGGACCGCCTCCGCAGCTAGCTCACTGCGTCATGCCCTCGCCGCCGCCTGTGTCAGTCACCCAACGCTGTGCCCGTTGGAATGCGGATCTCCCCTGCCTGCCATGCGCTTACTGCTTTGTGACCAAGTAGACCAAGGCCTCTTGCGGCAAGGCGTGTGATGCAAGGGCCAGCGGTGTGGTCAGCAGCGCATTAGGCAGGCGGGCAGGCATGCGTATGCGTGTGAGTGTGCGCTCACGTGTATGTAGGTCCGCAGTGGTGTGTCGTGCGCGCGTGAGGCCCGCGCTCTGCCGTACAGCCACCTCAGAGTCACCCTGCACAGCACCATGCGCGCGAGGAGGGCAGCACCAGTGTAGCTCGCGTCAGGCACACTGCAGGTGCAAACACGCTGCAGACCTGCAATACTTGTATCAACGAAAGAGGCGGCACGATGCATCCACATATCCAATGCATGTGGTCCGGATGCCAGCTCTGTGAGTGTTGTTGGTGGCAGATCCCAGCAGGGCGTCGTGGTGTTTTGGCGCCCGCCCTCCTGCGTCCCTCACATATCCACCGCCGGTCTGCTCAGACTCGGTGATCATGATGCACAAGCTTGAACTGGACAAACAAAATCAGTCAGCAGCGAGAGCATTATGCATGCTAAGCACTGTGCCAAGTCCCGAGAGCTCTTTGCAGACAGTTCAATGCATTTCATGTGGTGCTCCTTAGTTGACTGGCCGTCTAGGCCGTCTACGGGCCTGCCAGCAAAGGGGACGTCAGCAAGGGTCCAACAAATCACTGCAGCACACAGCTCAGCCTGGCAAGTGGCAACACATCAGCTCAACCACCACAATAATGCAGGCGCTTCCTTGTCATTCATTTTCTCTCACCGCTAGCACGAATGCCAAAACACCATCCTGTTTCGGGCGTGCGTGCCAGTAACTGTGCCAGTCGTCGCATGCGCAATAATGAGCATCGTTTTGCCGAGCCGCCGCCCACAAAAACACACTCAGCTGCTTATATCAAAATCCTGGACTCCGTTCCCTTCCCCCCTCTCCCGTCTGCCCGCCCCGCACCTCGACCGACCTGGATGGTGGCCCAGCAGCTGGTTGCGCTGCGCACCTACCCAGCACGTCAACTACGCCAACACCCTGGTAGGTCTGCTTCATATTGAGCCACCTACAGCAGGGACATACTATGCTAGGCGGCCACCCCTGCTTGCCACTGCCCCATGATCATCACCTTCCGCTGCTGCGCACCTGCAGGGCTAGCAGGGCCAGCCGATTGAACAATTCAACATCGAAGCTTCCAATCTTCGGGCCATGTCCAGCCAGGGATTGCGTAAACTTGCTTTGATGTCTTTGCAATGTATGCCTGAACTGAGCACGAAAGAATCAAGCCCCTACCAAGCTGCCCCATCACAGTCTACCGCTGCTGCGCTCCTGCAGGGCCAGCCGATTGTTGAAGCTTCCAATCTTCGGGCCATGTCCAGCCAGGGATTGCGTAAAGTTGCTTTGATGTCTTTGTTATGCATGCCTGAACTGAGCACGAAAAGAATCAAGCCCCTACCAGGCTGCCCCATCACAGTCTACCGCTGCTGCGCTCCTGCAGGGCCAGCCGATGGTTGAAGCTTCAAAACTCCAGGCCATTTCCAGCTGCCAGGGGTTGCATGATAAACTTTCTTGGTGGGCTATTTAATCCTGTATCATGCTCTGGCACCTGCACTGAAGTTTCAAGTCTGACAAAAAGGCGGGCGGGCAGGTCTGCCAATCACCACCCGCAGCGGACCGCCAGCAAGCGGCCTTCATGCCCTTCAGGGTGAGACGCATACGCGGGGCAAGACGGCAGCACGAGCCTGAAAAGGGTAGCGAGCTCGACGTCCACCTGGCGCTCACGATGCCCTATGCTACCTAAGCTCGGACCTGCAGCGTGGGATGCCGCGGGATGCCACGCTGCAAGTCATAGCTATATATGGCAGGGCATCCTTAGCAGCAGGTATGTAGTCGTTGCATCCGCTGCCCTTGTCGTCATGCTCGTGCTACGACCAGCCAATCCATGACATGTCTGCAGCAATACACACCGCATGCACTATACCAATCGCACCAACTGCCCAAATCCAGAGTGCACGGTTCGAAGTCTCAAAGCATGCATGCAAGGCGATAAGGATCACACGCTGCACTAGCACCGCCTGACATGACCCTAAACCAAGGCGTGGTGAGGTATGAAGGATATGGTCGGAGCAAGTGGTGCAGCAAATGGCCCGTAGTGCCTGGACGTGAGCACGCCGATGTCTTGCTTCATATTAAAAGCCTCCGACTTGAAGATCGAGTCCAAAAGAAGCCCTAGTCATGCATGGACAGGTACAGTTGACGTAACACAAAGGGTTGAAACGGTTCAACACGTGCCTCGTATTGGGGATGGCTTGTCTAATGATCCGCACTGCCTAAGCAAGTGTGATCCAGTGTGGGACGATACCAAAATGCTTTGGTGACTCAAACAGCAAGAGCACTATGGTCGGTCGTGCGATCGATTTTGCCGGATAATCACATTTAACGCCATCACCAACACAGCGCAGCTCATCTGCCGTGCTGCTACTGGCTATCGGGCCCCGCTGCCCCCACCCGTGCTGCGCTCTGCCCTCAACACCACCTCGCCTGCGGCACTACCGCCCTCCACACGTGGAGAGGAACGAGCACTGCCCGTCGCCCCGCCGCCACCACTGCGGATGCGGCTGATGAAGTCGTCTACACTGCCGCTGCCGCCCCCGCCTCCGCCGCCACCGCTGCTGGTGATGAGTCCAAGGGCAGCGCCGCCACCACTGCCACCGCCGCTGGCCTCTCCCGCCAATCCACCGCTCACAGTGACGATGCTGGTATTAGAGTACCCTCTCCCGCCTGGCTGCCCTCCACCGCCCACATCGCTTTGGCTGCTGCCGAAACCAAAGCCGCCAGCACTACTTGCGCCAACGCCAGGATACCCCCCTGCCTGTTGCTGTTGCTGCTGTTGTTGCTGCTGAGTGTTGCGTGAGGAGGCGGAGGTCACAGGTGGCTGCAGCGGCATGCCCATGCCAATGGCCGCCACGTCCCTCTGGCGCAGCGCCTTGCGGAGCCCGTGTAGCTCCGCCTCGTGCGCTGACTCACTCGCCTCCAGCGCCGCCACGCGCTCCCTGCAGCCCGCCAGCTCGGCACTCATGTTGCGCAACCGCGCGGCGTCAGACTGCTCGCGCGCGGCTGCGTCCTGCGCAGGGCGCGAACCCATACCGGAGCAGAGTGTCGATAGTGTTTGGTACTGTATAAGGACACTGGAGGGTGTGTACGAGCCTCACTGCGTGTACGGGCCTCAGTGAACAGCATGCATGCCTCATGGGAGTGATTTGCATGGAACAGCCCAGGCCTGCGTGGTGCTGTCACACATGCCACGCGTGTGATGTTGAGCGTGGCATTTCACTGTCAGTGTGGCCTAAGACGCAAAAGGGGGAGCAAGGCGGCACAGCTGCACACATCGGTGCACGTATGGTGCGCACATGGTGCAAGGCTTGCCTTTGTGACGGTGTCCAGCTCGCCGCGCAGCGCGTCCAGCGCGTCCGCCTCGCGCGCCAGCTGCGCCTGCAGCGCCAGCGCAGCCTCCTCAACACCCGCCAGCGCGGCGGCGGCGCTGCCACGCTGGCCGGTCAGCAGCGCCTGCCAGGCGGCGGTGGACTGCGCCAGCACGTCGTTGGTGGACTCGCTCAGGCCCGACAGCTGGCCCTGCAAGACACGCAGAACAGGGCCAGCGCGTGTTGCACCCGTGTTGTTACACACGTGCACCGCGATCGCTTCATGGCAGCTGGTGACAGGCATGCACTTATACAAACACTACTCCGCACTACGCTTGCTGCATGCTCGGCCGGATAGCGGTCGTGTCGGCTGTTGAGTGCTGGCCTCGGCAACACCCTAATAATGATGATGGCGTAACACTCTTGAAGCCGCTTCAGGGGCCAGCGACTACGGCCAAACAACACCCGATACGGACCGCTCGCTGAAACGCTTAGATGTACTGCTCCGCAAAGCATTGATCCTTCCCAGAACCTGTTTCCCCTGCCGCCCCCCAAGTCTGCGCTCACCTGTATGCTGTCCACCTCCTCGCCCAGCGCTGACAGTGCGCGCTCCAGCGCCGCCGCCGCCTGTGCGCCCACCGCCTCGCGCGCACGCGCCACCGCCGCCTCCGCGCCGCGCACGTACGCCTCCACCTGCGCCTGCAGCGCCGCATGCATGCCGCGCTCCGCCTGCAGCTCAGCGCCGGCCTGCGCCAGCGCCGCTTGCAGGGGGACCACCTGAACAGCGGCAGCAACAGGAATGCGGATGGCACATACGCTCAGCTCATGGCGTGTGATGATGCCGTTGGTCCGATGTAGCCATGCTGCCAAACAACGGGTGGCAGCATGGCACAGGCAGTGGAGCGGGCCCCGCCACGTCGTGCATGCAGCCTCCTGCCCGGGACAGTAACAATCTGGCTGTATGGATTTCTGCCTTTGCTTGGTCTATTTGCTCCAACTGCATGCTTACATGGCTGCATCGAACTGCTGTATGGCCAGTGCATGATGCAGGAGTTCAGAGATGGCGTTCTGGCATGCCACAGCCTGAGCCTGAGCCTCACCCCCCACCTGTGTGGTGTGCATGTGCGCCGCGGCCTCCTGCGCCGCGCTTGCCTGCAGCGCTGCTGTGTGGTCCACCAGCAGCTGCCGCAGGTGGCTCAGGCTGAAGCTGAACACGGTGGCGTCGCCAGACTCCTGCAGCAACAGCAGCGCCAGCCACACACAGGCCAAGCCATGCATGCAAATCATGGACGGTATCAACCTGATTCAAGCCGTGATGCAAACAAATCATAGCGACTTGTACGCAGCACTGCTTGCGGGGGAGGTGGCAGGACTCCAGCCAGGCGTCGCACACAGTTGAACGCAGCCAGCAATACAAGGCGCACATTGAACACAGCCAGCCACAAACGCGCGGGGGTATGAATACAGTATGCGGCAGACCAATGACATCGTTCTGCAATCAACGGCCGCCGCCAGCGAGGTCAACAACAGCTCACATTACCCAACACCAGTACACCACTGCTGATACCCAAGCGATGCGATTAAGGAATTGATTTCCCGCAGCAATGCAGGATCGCCACGTTGTGGTGGCGAGGTAGTGGCCAGGTGTCATGACTCATGAGTGATGGCCATGGGCTTCTACACTGCCTCCCCCCACCCCTCCCCCGCACCACCCCCACCTTGAGCCCGCGTGTGAGCTCCGCCGGTATGGGCAGCGCCGCCGCCACGCTGTCCGCCAGGCGCTCCAGGCAGGACTGAGCGCCCT
>BDDA01000524.1:49526-65159 GCA_001662385.1 Chlamydomonas asymmetrica
TGTCCAGCGCACGCTTGTCGGTGACGTCCCACTCCGCCATCAGCCGCGCAGTGAAATCCTTGCTCTGAGCACATTAGGACACACACCGTAGCTCGTAAGCACAACGCCCAGCACTAATGCTGGCGCATTCGCAGGCACACACATAAGGTTTGGCTCCTGACCACAGTGACACACAATGACCTGATGACACTATGCAGCGGCGCAGCACGCTCACTGTTAGGAATGCTTCATTGCCAACAGTTGTGAGCAAGCGTTGGGTGCGGCAAAGACGGCAGTGACCCCCGCCCCCCTCTACACACGCCTCACCTGCAGGTATGTGATGGCGGGGCTGATGCCGGCGGCGTCGCTGTCTCCCACCGCGTCCTGCATCCCCAGCAGCGCCTTGCGCAACGTGCCCCAGTTGGCGCGCACCACAAACAGGCTGTGCTGCAGCTGCTCAGCGCGCTGCTGCGCTGTGATGGCCGAGGATGACGTAGCGCCTCCGCCAGCAGCTGCCCTGCCGAGACCCAGGCCGGCCAGCGCATCTGCAGTGTGATCGCTGCAGAAGCCTGAGCCCATAATGCCTCCTGCCGCCATCGCCGCACCCATGCGCGCGTTGGATGCTCGCAACAGCTCCTGCGCCACCCACATGACCAGTGGCCAGCACAAAAACAAGTGTTGTGCACCAGGAATGCTGCACCGGCATACCTGGCTGCGTGTGAGCTGTGCTGTGGTTACCCATGTGCCAGCCACAGCACAGCGGTGCACTGCCAGGTGCGCCAGTGGAGCGGCTGCGTCAATCACTGCCTGGTGCACAATCGCATGAACATTGTGCCAGGACGCATGTGTCCGACCGGCCAGGCACTTGCGACCGCACAATGCATTTCTGTCAAGAGTGCGGACGATGCGCAGAACAGCATGCTGCGTCACAGCGCGCACCTGAGCGTTGCGCAGGGAGGTCTGATCCAGTGCCGCCTGCTGGGCGCCGCGCAGGTCGCGCTCCAGCTCCGTCACGCGCCGCTGCAGCGCCAGACGCTCCTCCTGCAACCGCCGCTCAGCACCAACACCGCCACCGCCACCGCCCGGTGCTGCCAGAGCAGACCCAGCAGCGCTCGCTGCCTGCAGCTCAGCAGCATAAGCAACAGCTCGTCATCACAAAGAGGGGCCCTGGCGCTGCCGCCGCATCACACACTCAACTCACGCGGTATGGTACATCAGAGGCCTTCCACTAGCGGCCAGCGTCCAGGGGCACGAGATGATGGGCAAGGAAGGTAAAAGTGCAGTCAGCGTGCGTGAGGGGCCTCTTACCAGCTGTACTGCTCAGGCATAACCCATTCATGTCACTGCAAGCACGCTCGTAACCGCGACGCCTTCCTTGTCACCATCACACAAACGTGCCTTGCGTTCGGCCTCAAGCACATCATGATTTGTGTTTCCCATAATGGGCACCGTAAACCCGCACGCAAGCTGAGCCCGCCCTCTACCCCCCCTCCCCCTCCCTCACCTCCCTCCTGGCCTGCGCCAGCTGCGCCGTCAGCGCCTGCACCTCGCGCGCCAGCTCAGCCACACGCCCCTCCAGCACTACGCGCGCACGCTCATGGCGCCGGCCCTCATCCTGCGCAGCACGATGCAAGCATGGAAGCACATCGGTGTTGAGTGCATTGAGAGAGTGAGATATCAGTAGATCAACCTTGAGTGGCAACTGGTGTGTTGTGATGCAGCAAGTTGTCAATTTGGCTGCCTGTAAACTACAAACTTAGGCAACAGGGTTGCTAGGTGGCGCTCACCTGGAATGCCTCTGAGATCACTTCGAACTGCGCTCGCACGCTGTCACGTTCCGCGCCGACATCACGTTGCTGCGCTGGCGGTACTGCCTTCTGCTGTTGCGCCATGCACAACACACAGGGGCAGCACTCAGTGCCAGAGTGCTCTGGAGTATGGCGTCAGGTGGATTTACAATACTATCATGCACTCGCAGCCTGGCATCCGGTACAGCACGTCATACATGTAACATGTTGCTTGCAGGGGCAGCTTGCAGCTTTGCCACCTACAGACTGTATGGTGCTGCGAGTGCACCACACATGCTTACTTGGGCGGCGTATGCGTGCAAAAACCACCCTACCTGGCAGGCTTCCGCCGGTCAGGCATCACACACCAGAGCATCACACACCAGTACACACCACTAACCTGAGTGTCACGCCCCGGCGCGGCGCCGCCAGCGCTGGCGCCAACGTCACCACCATTGCTGCCGCCGCCCTTCCGCAGCGCCTCCTCTAGCCGCCGCTGCAGCTTTGCGATGGTTTTCTCACGCTCCTTGATATAGGACGTCAGCTTGGCATTCTTGCTGACCTCCTCAGCTGTTGCGGTCTCCGCCTCAACCAGGCGGGACCTCAAGTCAGACACCTGCTCACCCACCCACATGCGCACACACAAAATCATCTTGCAGCAGCAGTGTGAGCTACGAGCCTGCTGTAGCCTGGCAATCACGCGCTCACGCTGCTGCACGCAGGCGCAGGCTCACCTTGGCCTCCAGCTCCTCCCAAGCACCACCACCTCCGCCAGCGCTACCGCCGGCTGCTGCCAGCGCCGCCCTGCTTCCGCCCGACAGTTCCATGAGGCTGGCCTTGAGGCTGCGCCGCTGATCCTCAAACACCTGCACGCGCACAGGCAGGTGCATGCAGCTCCAGTTAGCAAGAGCAGCGGCGGCACCAGGGACCAGGGCTGCGAGTACAGGCGTGCCTGCCCATGGTGCTGACGCGGGTCGCCAGCAGGACACGGAATGCTTCCATGGTTTGGAACCGTGCTGCCCATTATGTGGCGGACGCGCTTCCCTGGACAAGCACTTGCGTCACAACATGGGCTGCACAGTCACAAACAGTGGAGGTTGAAGCATTTTGCCGGTCAACAGACCGCTCAAGTGCATGCGCAGGCTGATGTCATCTCACGCTGATGTACTCAGTACTTGTAGCGCTGATGCACAAATGCATCCACCGCCGCCATTGACTGGATGGCCTTGCAACTGTGCCATTTGTCCATCCCACATATGCCAGGCTCGCGACAGACAGACGCTCAGAAACGCCACAGGCAAGGCGCACGGTGCCGGCGGTCGGGCTGTCGACCAGTGCAAAACCCTGATGACAACCCACCTGCTGTTGCTCCGCTCCAGCCACACGCTGGCTTTCCAGCAGCTTCTGCAGGGAGGCGATTGATGCCTCCTTGGCGTCCAGCATGCTTGAATAGTACAGCTGCAGCTCGCTCAGCTCCCTGGCGAGGTCGCGTGATTCATCTGTGCTGCGCCCCAGCTGGTCCTGCACGACGCTCAGGGTGTTGTTGAGCGCATCACGCTGCTCAGTGAGCTCCACCACCTGGCTGCGTAACGAGCGCACTTCGGCATCGCTGCCTTGCAAGCGCTGCTCAAGCAGCGCGCTGCGCGTGGCCTCGTCATGCAACT
The DNA here is from genome assembly GCA_001662385.1 of Chlamydomonas asymmetrica. NCBI lineage: Eukaryota > Viridiplantae > Chlorophyta > Chlorophyceae > Chlamydomonadales > Chlamydomonadaceae > Chlamydomonas > Chlamydomonas asymmetrica. The sequence continues at coordinate 52,957 of BDDA01000524.1, forward strand.
CCTCCCGAGCCTGAGCCAGTTCAAGGCGCGCACTCTCAAGCTCTTGCTGCATGAACTTTGAACCTGTGGTAGCTTGGACCAGCTCTCTCTCCCGCTCCGCCAGGCGCTGACCGAGTTCCTCAAGTCGGCTTTGCAGCAACAGCTCCTGCTGCAGGCCACCGCCGAAACCTTGGGACTGCATGCTGTGTAGAGGTGGTGTTGTCTGAGTGGTTGAAACGTTGAGGTGCTGTCCTCTGCCTGCTGTTCCCAAGAGCCTATTCACTTCAGCATTAAGCTCGTCCATCAGGGAGCGCATCTGAGCGTTGCCCGCAAGGGACTGTACACACTGGTGTGATGAGGTTAAATAGCTATGTTTGTATACCCATGCTCATGTGCTAGGGTCATCTAGTGGTTCGGTGTGCTTGGCATGGAAAGGTTCACTGCACTAACTGCGCAGCCGACGCTTACAGTCTGCAGCAGATGCTATATGAGCAAGGTACAAAAGACCGGGATCAAGACACGTGCTACTTGCAGTTGTGCATCAGGCCTGCGTCAAGTGTGCATATGTTGGGTCAACGCCAGGAGTCAACCGCGGTACGGACGTTGACCCACAAAGGCTCCTACTTTCTGGTATTAGGACAAAGACCAAAAACGTCCGTAATCGGTGGATGAATTCGAAATGAAGTTTGTAAGGCTCTTCACACGGTAGGGCACCGGGTGATAAGCCAGCTCTTAAGCACGAATGCCCACGACTGCCGCAAGTGCCTAATATAATTGTGCAAGCTCCTGTGCTGGGTGAATCGTTAAGCTGAGCCTTGTATATAATTGCAAGGCAAAGCCACTGTTTATTGCATGGCCGCCATTGGCATCGTCATCGGCACAGACCCTGGTGGAACGGTACCAGCCATCAGCGGCAGCAGTCCGTTAGGCGTCATCACGCAGGGTCCCTGCGGGCTGGGTACTATCGGCATCGGGCCTGCTGGCGTCATCAGCGCCTGCACAGGCCCCTGGGGTGTGGGTACCATCACCAGTGATGTCCCGGGGGGGAGGACGACGCCTGGCGGCAGCGGCGGCATGCCAGCCATGCCCATAGGCATCATCCCTGGAGGGCCCATCACTGCAGCACACATACACACAGACACCACAAGCCTCAGCCAAGCTACAAGCTTAGTGAAGACCAGACACCCCAAAGTGTCCCTCACTTCACAACACTCCCACACAACAACCCGCCACACATGACCACTCATGCCTTTCCAGGCTCCTGCAAACGCACCCACACCGCTGCACTCAACTTGCAGGCAGGGTTTATGTTTGCCCAGCAATGCAGCATGATCCCTTGCCAGCGTTCGGGTGCCTTCACACTTTCACAGGTTTCCATCGTGTCACGCCTGGCTGCCAGCTGCGCATTCGCCATCATACCACCAGCCAGCTCAGTGACAGATCAGCAGCCCTCCCCCGCCCTGCCTGCCCCTATCACGCCACTCACTTCCGGGCGGCATCATCATCATCGCGCCAGGCGATGGCAGGCCGGGCATGGCGCCAGGTGAGGGCGGCAGCATGTGCGGGTGAGCGCCCGGGGGAGGCGGGAACGTCATCCCCGCACCCCCCGCGCCGCCGCCAAAGTGCCGCCCCGTGCCGCTGGGCACTGCGCCTGAGGGCGCCACCTGCTGCTGCTGCTGCTGCTGCTGCTGTTTCTGCTGCACCATCACGTCCTGCACGCGCGACAGCAGGTGCATGGCGGTGGCGCTCTGCTCCACCACGCGCTTGAAGCGTGCCATCGTCTGCACACAACAAGGGATGGGGCAGGCAGGGCCGTTAGCTACACACAATGAATGAATAACGCATGGTATGTGGGCTTGCAGGCCACTGAGGTCAGCGATCGTGCTTGGTGCCAGTGCTGTTCCTATGTGCATTTTGCTTCTGTGTATATTTATGGTCAAGAGCGGTGAGGAAGTGGACGAGGCCTGCAGTGTCAGTCAGGAACCCAACACCCAAGTGAACCAAGTCGTTCACGCAAATGCCGAGGCTGACAACCATGATTCAAAGATTTGGGCGCGGGGCCATGGAGGCCCGCTGAAGCACGCTCAATGGAAGTCATTTGGCCGGGTTGCTGCTGGCAGCTCAGGCAGCTCTGTGTGGCGTGCATCAGCGGAGCGCATAAAGCGATTCTTCAGATGAACCTGGGCGCCCTTATTGCGCCCACCCCATGAAGCCCATTCACTCATCGCCATTGTCCCACACACGCACCTGCGGGCGGTGCGGCCGGCCGTCAGGCTTGACGCCGCACCCGGGCGGCGGTGGCGGGCTACTGATGGCGGCGATGATGCGAGGGATGTTCATTAGGGGCACGTTTTCCCACGCGCTTGAGGTGGGCCGCAGCGGGTCCTGCTTGATCGTTTCAAGGTGTTTCTGTACGTACAGCCATTTGGAATCCGGGTGCATGTTTTTTATATCAAGCTTGAGATCGTCCAGCCGCTGCTGTACCGCAGACGGATCCTCCTCTGTACGGATGTCATCCAGCGGCGCCGGCGCCGGCGGTGCATCCTTCCCGCTCTGCACCTCCCCATGCAGCGTCTCGATGCTCGCCACAATGCTGTCCGCCGCAGCGATGCTGGCAGACATGGCTGACACGCTCTGCTTGCTCACGTTCACCGCCCCCCCGACGCCATTCGCCCCCGCACCCGCCGCCGAAGCTGCCCGCGACGCCGGCTGCGAAGACACCGCAGCCGCTGCTTGTGAGGAGTGGGAGGAGGCTGGCCTTGACGAAGGCGGCGTCGCTGCTGCGGACTTGGGCGGCGGCGGTGTGCTTGGCTTCCCTGCTGCTGGTGGTGCCGATGCTGGTGTGGGCTCCATTGCCGCCGCCACTGACAGCGCTGACAGCAGCGCCGCCACCTGGGCGCGGCCGCTGGCGTTGAGGTGTGCGTCCGCCATGCCCGGCAGCAGCGGCGGGAGCGCCGGGTTAGCGGCCAGCGAGAGCTCCGCCAGGGCTGTCATGCCCGCCATGGCGTCAGCGGGCACAGCAGAGGCGCACGCCAGCTGGTTGTGCGCCGCCTGGCATACAGATTTTGGGGATCACGGGCGAGGAACAGCGGCAAAACCCACGTCTCATGCATGTCCCGTGTGCAAGTACCAGTGTTGGTTAGTTGATGAGCTACACAGGACATGCAGGAAGGTGAGCATGGCCATGGGCTCGTGACAGCCTGCGTCTACTGCATCCAAAAAGAACGTGCATGCGTTTTTGGTACCGCATGTATGCCTTGCATACGCGCCTAATGCAAGGTGTGTCATCATGCACCCCAGGCGCCGAGCACACGTGACATGCCGCTGAGTATCGCACACAGACGAGCATTGTTGATAGAATTGATGCATTCAAGAAATTGAAGCTGATTTTCCAGGCACCCTGCCCGCCCGTGCCGGCCCAGCAGTAGCTCACCTTGAGCGTCTTGAGCTTGGCCAGCGCCGCCAGGCCCGCCGGCAGCACGCTGAGGGCGTTGTGAGAGACATCCAGGAGGCGCAGCGCGCTGCAGGCAGCCAGCTCATCCGGCAGGCTGGTGAGCTGGTTGGAGGCCAGGCTCAGCGCCTTGAGCTCCACCAAGGCGCTCACGCACCTGGTGCGGGGCAGTGAGGGAGGGAGGGATGACACGCCGGTAGGTGTGCACGCGGTTGAGAGGTAGGCAGCAGACTGGCAGGCGTGAAGGGCTTGGCAGCGGCACTGGTGTTCATGCATGTACAGGTGCTCCCGATCAGCTGTCCCGGCATCACTGCAGGGCTAACACCGCCCAAAAACCCCACCACGGGTTGTGCAACAACAGCAGCGTGACCAATGGGCTGCTCCGACCAAGACGACCGGGGTTGGTGTGTGTGTGGAGGGGGGGGCAAGGAACCAAGGTTAAAGCGTCTGCCGGCGCACCTTGGGAGCTCTGTGATTGCGTTGCTCTGCAGCACCAGCGCCTGCAGCTGTGTGTGGTCGCCCAGGCTGGCGGGCAGCGCGGTCAGGCGGTTGTGTGAGGCCATGAGGATGGTGAGGCGCGGCAGGGCCAGCAGCGCCACCGGCAGCTCCTCCAGCGCGTTGTGGTCCAGCACCGCGGTCGTCACGGCGCTGAACGCAGCCAGCCCAGGCTGCCCGTTCGCATCTGCAAGCACAACCTCAAGTATGTCGGTGTGTTGGTGTGGGTGTGTATTTACAAGTGTGCTGAATACCCTGGTGAATATGGCACCGTAGGCGAGCTGCAGTCAAGGCGCGTGGTACGTGACAGGACTGCACTATTGCAATATCCGTGCGCTGCATGCAGTCTCACCTGAACTGGGGACTGAGGACAACGCTAGCGCCAGCAGGTGTCGGCCGGAGCACACAGGCAAGGCAAAGCAATGCACACATGCTACTTCACATGCGAAAACAGCACATTACGTCCAGACGCTCTAACCCACCCGCCACGAGGCCCGCCGCGGTGAGCTTGTTGTGCGCCAGCTTGAGCTGCGTCACGCGGCCGGCGCGGTGCAGCAGGTCGGCCACCGGCAGCGCCTCCAGGCCGCAGTTGCTGAGGTCCACCGTGTCGGAGGCGGGGTTGAAGAAGGCGATAAGCGCGCGGTCGCCCTGCGCCTCCACGATGGCCCTGAACGGCTGCCGCAGCGGATTGTCGCGCACGTTGAGGCGCTGCAGCGCGCTCATGGCGCCCAGCTCTGGAGGAACGTCCACCAGCGCGTTGCGCGCGAGGTTGAGGCCTGACAGCGCGGTGAGGCGCGTGAGCTGGTGCGGGAAGGTGGTGAGGCCGAGGCCTGAGAGGTCCAGGGAGGCCAGCGCGGTGTTGTGCAGCTGCACCAGGAGCAGCGGGTTGGACACGTAGAGCGTGGACAGTGGCTCTGGCAGCGCACAGGCCTCCATCTGCAGCCCCTCCAGCGCACGCAGGCAGCCGATGCCGGGCGGGATGTCGCTGACGCCTGTGTGGTCGAGGTTGAGCTCCAGGAGGGCGGTGAGGGCGGTGATAACGGGCGGGAAGGCGGCGAGGGGGTTGAAGGAGAGGTTGAGGGCGTTGAGCGCGGTGAGGCGGGCCAGCGCGGCCGGCAGGCCCGTCAGCGCGTTGAAGGACAGGTCCAGGAACTTGAGCGTGGCCACGCAGCTCAGGCCCTCAGGCACCTCCTGCAGCCTGAGCGGCGGGGAAGGGGCCACAACAGCATGTTTCCAACAGCAGCAGCAGGAAGCGGCGTTGGGTTATGGGCAAGGCGCAGTGTGTGTGCAGACGCACAACACGTAAGCGCTGGCAATACGCATTGCTTGTCCATAAGATCCCATGCATGTTGCCCCTTCCCTGCCCTTTGCCGCCCTTTGCTGGCAGTGTCAACACCCGCAGCTCACCTGCAGCAGGCAATGGAGAGCTTGGCCAGCTGCGTCATGGCCATCACCGCCGCGGGTATGGTGGTGAAGAGGTTCTCACTCAGGAAGAGGTCCACCATGGGCAGCGCGCTGAAGGAAGCCGGCAGGTCCGTCAGCGCGTTGTTGGCCAGGTACATCTGCTGCAGCACCGGGCATGCGCCCAGCGCGGAGGGCAGCGCCGCCAGGCGGTTGAAGCTCAGGTTGAGCACGCCCAGGTGCTGAGGGGTCACGCCTGCGCCGCGGGACACGTATGTAGGTGTTAAAAGGGGAGGGGAGGCTGAATTCTTCAAACGGTCACTCACATTGGAGCAATGCTACCCACAGACAGATTGACCCCCAAACAAGTCCATCCTGGAAGCTTGACACTCAGTTATACGCAGCTATTGCTTGGCGCATGGCAAGGCTGTGTGGTGGTGCGTGATGCCAACGCATGGTACTGCCAAGGCTACCAGCATGTGACACCAAGTCGCCCCTTGCCGCTTCCACTGTTGCTGTTTCCCTCCCTCGCTGCTTCCTGGCTTGCGCCCCACTCACTCACCCTCCGCCACCTGGCTGATGGTGTTGTCGGAGGCGTTGAGCACCACCAGGCCGCCCAGGCACAGCACCTCCACCGGCAGCGCCGACCAGGCGTTGTGGCGCACATCCGCCACATACACCGCGGACAGTGAGGCCAGGCCGGCCAGCGCCTCAGGGTAGCCCACGCGCTTGAGGTCAAGCACACCTGCGGGGCAAGGCGGGCGCAGCCAAGGCCGGAGCCGGTGGTTACCGTGTTAAAGTGTCACATGCTGACATCTCATGCAGGCGGAACAGCATGCCGCAACCTGATGCACCTCTGCTGCCAGCTCCTTGGTTGACTGCTGACACAATGTCATGTCAGCAAGGGGAAAGTGTACGCGTGAGGCCGTGCTTGGAGGCAGTTGCACCAGCACAGCGCGAACTGCAGCGGGCACTGCATCGCTGCTCAGGCTGTGGCTCACCCGTGGTGGCAGCGGTGTCGAGGCGCTTGTTGATGACCTCCGCAAGCTTAGCGGCATCCTTGGAGAGATCCTGCATGGCACAGCGCGTGCATATTGGCAGCGGTGGGCGCACACCCGAGAGTGTCAGCAAGCGCTAATGATGCAGGCAGCAATGGTACACTTGGACCACAAAGGGCGCCGTTCACCCTGCATTCACCTCACACACGCTTATATCTGCTTGAGTTTCCGGGTCGAGGGTTTAGCTATACCAGCCTTATACGCTCTGAAGGCCGCATGCAATTGCCTCCTGGTGGTGGCAGTACAACAGAGTGCGTGTGTGTATGTGCAGTTGTGCACATGTGTACATTTGTAGGTGTACGTAGCCATGTACATCGTACAGCATCATGCCGATTCTGCACTCGCCTGCACGGCTGTGCTGAGGCTATCATCTTCCCCCGCCTGCGCTGCGAACTTGGTGAGGTGCTGCTCCACCAGGCGGTGCTGCTCGCATATGACCTGCAGGTAGCTCATCACAGCCCTGGGGGAGCAGGCCGAGCACAGCCACCAGGCGCGCAGGACAGACACACACAAGCACCAGTGGGGCCAGAGGGGGCAAAGGGCACCAGGTGAGGGTGCAGGCACAGGGGTCCGCGAGCAAAAGAGCATGAGGACATGCTGCGCACCGGATCCTACGCTTGGCGATGCAACTGTGTGCGCCACGGAGATGTATGCCACACTGCCAGTGTGTGGCACTGGGGTATTTGGCATACAAACGGCTTACTCGCATGCACGCTAGCCCACCCTCAGCGCATGCGAGGGTGTATGATAGCACCCACCCAAGCATGTGCTTGCACACACCCAACGCACCACTCAGTGCGCGTAGCGTGCAGATATGTGCGTGCTGCACTGCAGCGTGCGACAGGTGCCATTTGTGAACCATCCCCCGGCTGCCGCCCGCCACCCCCCCCGCCCCATTCCGATCCCCACCTGCACATAATGCGCTGCCCCCAAAATGTTCCCACCTGCATCCCTGCACCCCCCCCCACCCCTTACCCCCACCCCCCACCTGAAGCCGCGCTCCATGACCACCGCGGGTATGCGCAGGCCCGGGTTGCCGCCCAGCGCCAGCTCCTCCAGCGCCAACCAGCCCACATCCGCCGGCAGCGCCACCAGCCGGTTGTCCTGCAGGCCCAGCGCCTGGCGGGGTGAGGTGGAGCGGGGTGGGGTGGGGGGGGGGAAGGGTGGTTAGTCAGGCATGCATTTGTCCATGCCCTCAGGTGCACCACAGAAGCAGCACACAGCAAAGCGGCGTGTCTGGGGGGCGGCCCGGCTCGCACAGCAGCATAGGTGCATCCAGGCGTGTGCGGCGTGCAGGTGTGCGAGTGCAGGCGGTGACCAGGAGGATGAGGGGGGCGTGGTAAATACTGGCGGTGGGCGAAAACCCTACACTGAAGCCGTGTGTATGTGCGCATTCACACCGCTGTGCACGTGGCATCAGGGGCAAAGCTTGTGGGCTTGTGGTGCGATAGCGTTGGCATGCACACGTACTCCCTTGACACCACACCTGGCAGCGGCACAACACAGGACATGTGGGCCGTAGCAATGTCCCTATACGCGTTGGTGCACATCATGCGAGCCAGAGCGCTGCGTTTCCAAGCCTGACTGTGTGACACTCACTCACCTTCAGGTTGGTCAACTGGCCAACCTCTGCTGCCACTGTGGTGAGGTGGTTCCCACCCAGCTGCAGGCTTTTGAGGCTGACGATGCTGTACAGCGCCTGTGGGAGCGCATCCAGCTGGTTGTGCTGTAGGTCTACGACCTCCAATGCCCTGCATAAATGAGCAGGGCCGGCACACTTAGATGGCCGGCACTGTTTACGCATCAACCAGCCATGAATGGATGGTGCTCGCCAAGACATCAGTGCGCATAATCCAGGACTTACGTGCATAGAGCAATTTCCTTTGGGAGCGTGGTAAGCGCATTGTGCGACAGGTTGATGTGGACCAGCTGCTGTAGGGTGGCAAACACGCTGCCGGCGATATCCTGCATGCAACAAAACGGGTTGATAGCGCAGTACTGTTGGCGATGGGGGCACGCCGTGGCTATGTTTGTGTTAGCAGAGGCCGTGACAACTCCTTCAGGTGGTGGCATGGCCTGTCAGGTGGTGTGCCGTTAGAGAGCCCGCCCCAGTTGTTTCGTGGTCTTCTACACTGACCTGTATCGTGTTGTGAGATACATCTAGCTTTCTGAGTATTATATTTGAAAGTGCCTGTGTAGGTGGGCAAGGGAGGACGCAGGGTTTTAGACACTTACTCCACAGTATGCAAAACATGTGTGCCTGCGACCGCAACGTTCGCTTCACCTGTGGAGGAAAAACAGACAAACCAGCACTCCGCTGAATATACTCCTCTTCTGCAGCTGACATTGTGACAACCTGTTATGCCGCAGTGATGATGAACCGCATTTGCGAACGACGCGTTTACGGGCCAGAAGCAGGTGTGCACCAAGCCAGACACATGTACAGACTAAATATCTATTGCATACCTTGTAAAGTGGAGAAGCTGTGATGCGGCCAGTACCTAGGATCGTCCCCTAATCCCCATCGTACGTAATTGAACAGGAACGTCTAGAAAATTGTGAACACGCCCAATGTACAGGCACATATTCCCACGTGCACAGCCGCACATTCACGAAGCTTGTAGCCCTTTATTTTACTTTGGTGGTATGTAGTGAGGCCAGCACTCTGCGGATGGACGATGGCGGGTTCTGCAGGCCATCAGTTTGTGAAGGCTGCGGCTCCCTATCCTTCAGCCATGAGTGGTTCGAGTCGTTTCAGGTTCTACTTTGCCACAACTGTCAAAAGGGTGAACAGCTTATAAGCAAGGTATGTCTGGCTCTCCAGATGTGGACGTCATTTCAGCACAGGCAAACACGAGAGCCTGTGCTGTCCTTTGCACATCTCTTGTAGAAAACCCCGAGCTAAATTTATGCGGTGCCTGTGATACCTTGCGTGCACGTGCCTTGCAGGGCAATGCCAAAGCCAAGTACCTGCTGACCGACAAGGACCTGTCACGGCTTGGTCACATATCTAAAACCAACCCACAGAATAAGAACTGGGCACCTACAAAGTTATACCTGCTCTCACAGGTGAGTGTTTTCCATTGTTCGCTGTTTAGCTGGTGCACAGGCCTGCAGGCATGGGCGTACGAATGACAAAATTGCCTCTGACCCACTGGAGAAGCTCTGCCGCTGCCGCAGGTGGTTGAGGCTGCTGCAAATAAGCACGGCGGCATTGAAGAGGTGAATGAGCTGCGACAGGATAGGTAAGGGCGAGTGACGCTGCGTTTCTCGTGTTCCATGCATACGGGCCCAGGCTCGGCAGTGCAAACTTGGCATTGCCTTCAGCATGTCCCTACTCAGCAAACAGTCGTGTCAGGTTGGTAACTGGTTGTTGCTTGACATGCTAGGATTCAAGCAAAGTTGGATCAACGATTGTCCAAGCGCGGAGCTGAGCACACTGCTGAGGATCGCCCTTCTAGGCAGCAAAAACTGGTGCAAGAGAAGACCAAGCTTTTATTGAAAGAGTATGGTACTGAAGGTGGGCCAAGCTTTACTGTGCACTAAACCCAGTGCGCTCTGCGGGATATTGGTGTGGTTCCCGCCATTTCGGAGCCAGTTTTCCTGGGTTCGCTTGTCACTGGCAGAATGCATCCCGTGTCGTCTCCTTCTAATGCCAGGTGTTATTTTGACAATCTGCTTTGCAAGCAGGGGAACCCAGCAAGGACCTTGCCCCGGACGTGCCTGTGGAGGAGTTCTGATTGCAAGACTTAGTGCCCGAGTGCAGGCGTACGCCACCCCACTGAGCAAGCAGGTTCTGCTGCAGACTGTTAGAGTTATGTATGCGGCACGAGTTTTGAAGGCCTTGGCTGCGTTTTGGCTTCAATTTTCTGCATGGGGCCTCAGTACGGCCTCAGTTTTGGCCCTTTGCCTCGGGCTGCAAATCGAACACCTGTCGGCCTTCCCGCGTACAAGTCAAACGGATGAACGTATCAGTACTTGCGCGTCAACCGAACTCGTCTGTCTTGTTTCTCCTGCTCGCCAAGAAGGGTTCTGTCAACACCCCACAAAACGACCTGTAGACCTCCCACTGGTGCAAGTGCTCCTCATCCGGCTACTTAAGAGTCCAGGCTGCTAGGATTAACAACATAGCAAGGAATGGCTGCGGCTGGGGGAGTGGCACGCAAGCAGGACCATGATGTGCTTATCAAACTCTTGCTGATAGGCGACAGCGGTGAGCCACTTGGCTGTGCGCGTAGAGTGCCGTCGCCCATCCACCAGGCAGTCACTCTATACTCCCCCTGGGCTGTTGACATGCTTGTTGCACGCCGCAGTGTTGTGTACTGTGACAACAAATGACCAGAAGGGCATGCATGTGCGTTGTTCCAGACGCTCAGGCTTTCACCAGTTGTTCCTCATTTGGCACATACAGGCGTGGGCAAGAGTTGCTTGCTGCTGAGATTCTGCGAGGACAGCTTTACGTCCAGCTTCATTACAACAATAGGGTGCGCTTATTGCTTTCCTTTCGGGGGTTACACCCAGTGTGTGTGCTTCAGCACGTTTGTTGAGCTGTTGACGAGTGAGTGCAAGCAGGACGTATTTCCCCAGCAGCAAGGTGGGGAGCTTTTGTCCTGTCAGCTGTGCTCCTGATACATGTGCCGCACCGTTTGGCTACGCAGGATCGACTTCAAAATTAAGAAGGTGCTCATCGACAGCAAATGGGTCAAGTTGCAAATATGGGACACAGCAGGGCAAGGTATGCAGTGTCTGGTTCTGACGTATGCTGTGCTGAGGACACACAACTTTGAGCCATGGGCCACACGCTGACGCTGAGGGCGTGACTGTTTCCATCTGCACTGCAGAGCGTTTCAGGACCATAACAGCGGGTAAGGACCACCGAAATGGCAACCTTCAGAGGGGGCTTTTGGGTATGGCTTTCAGGCTTTGCCGTGGGGTCCCAGGTCCAGTTGTGCTGGCGTGCGGACACACGTGTGCTCTGGTGCTTGCTGGTGTGTTGCAGCTTACTACCGAGGAGCTCAGGGTATCCTTTTGGTGTATGACATCACCGATGAGGCCTCCTTCAATAACATCCGCAACTGGATGCGGAATATTGACCAGCACGCGTCGGACCATGTCAACAAGGTTTGTGTGTTTGTGGCTTTTGCATGTTGCGGGGCTCTGATACCTAGGCAGGACCTGCTTGTGCAGATCGTGGATACCTGGCTTGCAGTAGTCCATGGTTCAGAAGCGCCTGACCTTGGATCATGCAACTGTCGCGATGCGCGCGGTGATGCAGGTGCTGGTAGGGAACAAGTCTGACATGGCGGAGGAGAAGCGAGCTGTGCCCTTCGCAAGGGGGCAAGAGCTCGCTAACGAGTTTGGGTTCAAGTTTTTTGAAACCAGTGCAAAGGACAACACCAACGTCACTGAGGTGCGGCAGCACAGGTTTCCGGGTGTGATGTGACTTGACGCAAGCGCCACATGCCCTGCGGACCTGACAGTGTATGTGCTACTGTGATGCCTTGGCATACCCTGCAGGTGTTTGTGGCAGTGGCAAAGGATGTCATGGCGCGCACGGAAAAGGAGCAGCAGGAGCACCAGCAGCAGCAAGCGCAGTCAACACAGGTGAAGCTAACAGCCACGTCGGAGCCAGCACGCAAAAAGAAGGACTCGCCATGCTGCGGGTGATGTAAACGGTGCAGAGCTGGGTTTCGTGTTGTGGCTGAGCGTGTGTGCAGTGAGGCTGGCGCAGGAGGCATGCACTGAGATCAGGTGTTGACATGTGAGGGGCGTGCACGAGGGGTGCTGCTGGCACACCCTGCATGCTGGGGCACATTCCT
>BDDA01000525.1:0-34354 GCA_001662385.1 Chlamydomonas asymmetrica
GGCTTGTCGGTTGCGACGTTACAAAACCATGCATAGGAAGCCATGCGACGATGGGGGCAGTCAGGAGACGATGGATCGGAGACCAATCGCAACCAAGACTCGAAGTGCGCAGTAGCAAAAGCGGACTTGACCACCGAAACGTCAATAGGATGAATAGGATGAGGTCGACGGGCGGTGCGGCACAAACCACAAGCGTGCTGTAACGATGCGCATGTGGATTGCATGCAAGTGCAATCCAGTGCAGTGTGAGACGCAAACTGCACTGCTGTGTGGCATTCACTCGTATGGTGACAATTTAGCAAGCGGGACGGCACGCACTCGTCACAGGTATGCAGTGCGCCCGCTTTCACCCTCTGACCTTGCAGCAGGTTTCACTGTCACCGTGCCTGTACGCCTGGACCCAGTCACGCGTACGCACACACCCATCAACGTATGCTGTGCTCGCCGTCGAGCCCACGATGCTGTCGGTCAACCATGCATGAAATAAAGGCCTGATTGGCCGCATGAGGTCCAGTGAATCGATTCGGCAGTTCAGCCACCAACGATGCAAGTAAACACGTCATGAGCGGTATTGGGTTCATCAGTCACCGTGACAGCGCTGCTGTGATGCGCTCCACAGTTTGCACCTGCTGCATCGCAGGGTCGAGGTGGCTGGCGTGTATACGCAACACAGCACCGGATATTTAATGTGCAATACACAATGCTATCATATGCGATGATGTGGGGTGCATGCCTGCACGTCCTGGTATGGGCCCCACTCCGGATTTCGGCCTTGCCAGCTCCTGGAGCAGTGAACCCGAAAAAAGTGGGGTGTTGCATATGCAACCACCAGGCTAAAGAGATGTCCTGTACAGTATGACCAGGTTATGTCAAATTCACTACACGCTCAGCTTCCTAGGAGACCTCAGCTTGATTATTGATTAGCTTGTGTGTGGAATGGAAATGTGAGCTGGCGGGCCACACAAGAGGACCTTGCTGAGGCTTCGCACAGCACTCATTCGCAGCGCAATGTCGAACTATCAGCGGTCATCTATGGCGTCCAGGCGCATCCGGCGTCACGGTCTCGGCGCGAGGTAAGGCCCAGCACCTACCTTGCTGGGCAGAAGAACCACATCGAGAGTTCAAGGAACATCCCCTTTACAAGCCCTTGCCAATACCTTGTGGTGCAGCAACAATTGCCAGTCGCTAGATAGCGATGGAGAGCCTTTGAGCCCCACCAGCTCAGCGCCATCAGAAAGGTAATACCATGAGCGCGTCGCTGCCGCTTGCAGACCATCGCCAATGCCAACGTTTACCTGTGGTGCTTAAGCATGAAACGCCCTCTTTATCGGCTTATTAATATTTCGATTGTGCTCTGGTTATGCAGAACTGTAAACGTCATCAGGAGCTCGGCCCTGCATAAGGTTCCTAAAGCGAGCAGGTGCGTAACGGATGCACTGCTGACACATCAGTTCGTAAGCAATTTATAAGCAAGGTCACCGATATTTTCGTCGTGCTACCAGCAGACAGGCCACAAACGCTGTTATTGCCACTATGCTTGGTACGCAGGCCGATGGCGTTGTCGGTGAGCAAGGCGGAGGATAGGCAGACGTTCTTCCAGGTGCACGACAAGCTCTTCAAGCAGAGACCACAGGTGAAACAAAATTGAAATATATACGGGATTACGGGTGTTCCTCTGCTTGTTGCACAGTCACCTGCCTTGAGCACTGCGCACTCCAAGGAGCGAACTGGTGTGCAAAAGTAAAACGCGCCTTGGTCCTTTTGATTATTAGTTGCAGCCATGTCTGGATTTGCTATGCACTCGCATGGACAAACAGGCAGTGCCACAGGCACACGTGCCCGCCGAAGGTCATGTGTCAGTGTGCCACCCCTTCACTTCTTGTCACAGCGACAAGAAAAGCGCTGGCTGACCAAAGCGCACACGTATGTGAAAGCAGTGTCATAAAATATGTTTTTGAAACCGTAAACGCCTTGACATTCTCGATTTCCTGTGTACCGCATTCCCACACCCCCAAACGCTGCTCGTGCAGTCCTACACGACCATGGTGCTGCGCTCGTACGACGCGAGCGGCAGCGGCGAGCTGCCCCACGACAAGTTCCGCGCAGCGCTGGACCGGCTGCACCTGGGCCTCAGCGAGGCTGACAAGGAGGGCGTCATCGCGCTGTGTGACCCGCAGGGCCGCGGCAGCGTCAACGTGCACGAATTCCTCAGGTCAGCAGCCCGGCGCAGAGGCCTTCATGGCCCCTCGCCTGGCGGCACTGGCCTGGAGCAGTGTGGAATGTCACTCTTGGATTCCACGCATGACCGTTTTCACGCGCAAAGGGGTGACATGGCCCAAGCGTGTGTCACCAAACCCACGCACGCACGCAAGTTGCACAGTTGCGCTGGCTCGTTTGTGTTCACGAAATCATCCGGCATGCTCACGGACCTGACTGCTTTGCCGCGCGCCGCAGAGTGTTTGAGGATGCCGGGGCGGACGCCCTGGGCTCTCCCTCTCCGTCACGCAGGCAGTACAACCTGACGACCAGGTGCGCCGTGCAATCCAGGCCTGTTGGGTGCGGCATGTAAGGCTGCATCCAGTCCTGTGAGCGCACACACTGCATACAGTTTAGAATACCGGTATTCAGGCTTGGTTTCACCTCCGTGGGCGGGTACAGAGCAGTGACGCTGCGTGTGCAATGCCTCCTGTCAGGGCGCCTTGGGAAGCTGCCACGGGGCGGCCTCGGGCGTGGGACTGGCGCCGTGTACCGGAGGCTGCCGGCGTGCCTGGCGTGCAGGATGACGCGCAGGAGGGCAGCTACCAGCAGCAGGTGAGCCCGCCCGCCCGGCCCATCACATCACTGCATCACTGCATCCACCACCAGTGCGTACCGCGGACGCTGGCACATGGTTGTCCGGCATCATCGGCATGCGTACTGCCAGTGTGATCGTGCGTCATTCAGGGTTGCTCAGGGTTTACCCCGGCTTGTGAGGCATGCAGGCCTACTGTGTGGCTGTGGCAGCTTTAGTAAGGCCACCCCGCATCACATCCATCCATGGACCACTTCCCCCTACTCATCCCCTCCCCGGTCACGCGCTCCCGGCTGGCCCTCGCCCCCGCCCTGGCCTGCACTCCACCCCACACGTTCGACTGACTGTCCCGCCTGCCTCGCATGTTGGTAGTCACATGCCAAAATCCATGCCGTGGTTAGCAATTGGCATCCATGAAAATGTGTCATACCCCCGTACCCCCAGGGCTCATCCCACAGTTGACAAGTTGACATTAAGTTGACATTAAGCTCCCTGGTCTTTTCCGTGGTAGACATTGGCCTTAACATGCTGCTGACGCCACATGCGTGCATGCATGCATTCGCGCATGCAGATGGCGGATGCTCAGCTGCTGCGCCTCATCACCGAGCGTGTGGCGCAGCGCAAGGACAAGCTGGTGCTCACGTTCAGGCGCGCGGACGCCGACCGCGACGCGCATGTGGACCGGCGCGAGTTCACGGCGGCGCTCACACGCATGCGCATGAACCTCAGCGACGCACAGATCAGCAGGGTCTTCACGATCGTAGGTGAGGTTCAAGGTGGCCTGAGCTTGCATGCATGCTCTGCAGGGAGGGCAAATGGCAGTGGGCATCATGCTGAGCAGCGGCGCGCAGAGAATTGTGCACATTTTGCAATGGCATCATGAGCTGTGCTGTGGCTCCGCAGGTGCGCGTATGAGCGCCAATGTGTTATGGGCATGGCAGAGGCGCATGCACCGCACAACATCCCACGGCAGACACCCAACAACCTGTCCTTGCAGACGAGTAATTAATGGGGATCAATCGTTAGCCAAGGTGCCTAGCCAAGCCTCTGTGATGGTGGGGGCCATACACGAGGGCGAGGACGATAATACGGCGACATGGGTGGCCTAGCACGTCCAAGAGAAGCCGGACGGGTGTCAAAGCGTGATAGACTGTTAGGCACCAAAGCTGTTGCGCGCCACCAGAGGTTGCGTACTTGAACAGCTAATACTCTGCCTACTGCCAACTGCCTGCTGGCCCTCGCAGACACCAACCAGGACGGCAGGATCAACTACGAGGAGTTCTGCAACACGTTTGACGGCAGCAGGGAGATTCAGGTGTGTGGGGTCATCAATCTCATCATGCATTCCAACAGGGCTCAACGCGTAGGCATGCAAGCAGATCACGCACATAGACATGCATGGACAACTGTGCACAGTGCTCATATGCGCACACAATAAAGCAAAGTGCTAGACGCATTACACATGGGCGCGCCACCCACTAAGGCTACATCGTTGGCCAGGCGGGCGTGACTGGCATCGCTTGTGTTGCTGGTGCGGCTTGGGGCCTACGGTCTTGTGCTTTGATTTAAGCGTTTCCGGCTGGGTGTGTCCCTCCCCTTCAGGCGCCGCGTCCGGCTGCGGAATCAGGCGCGCAGCTGGCCCAGTCTCTGGGCCAATCAGCGGCGGAGTGCGAGGAGGTGCTGCAGGAGCCAGCCATCAACCAGCTCAAGCAGAACCTATACCACAAGTGAGTGCCAGACCACTATCAAAGCACTACTTGCATCCCCTGTGTGTGCGCGTGCGTGCGTGTGTGTTTAAGGGGGGTGAGAGTGGGCGGGGCGGGGGGGGTTCTGCTGCTGAGGGCTCACACCTCTGACACCGCGTTGGCCGATCCTGGAACGCATGCTCGCAGGGGCTCTCACGCGCACACCCTGTTCTCCCAGTACAACACCCGGCATGACGGGCTGATGACAGTGGAGGACCTCACGCGCTGCTGCCAGGCGCTGGCGCCGGGCGTCACGCAGCGCCAGGTGGCGGCGCTCATGCTGGCCGCAGATGCTAACCACGTGAGCACCATAGGATATGGCCGCATCAATACTGCACACACGTCAGCTCCTTGTAATGGTCAGCTGGCACACGTTCAGGCCGGGTGTCCAGACCCGGACGCATGAATGCGCCAGCAATCTGGACGCAAAATGGTCTGCGAATGCGTACGCTGCACGGGCATCCATGCAGCGACGGGGGTCAAGGGGGACCATCACTCCATCAGTACTTTGATCAGGTGCACCTGGCGAGGATTCCCTTGCATCCCAGCCAAGCATCCATGCAGCTATTTCACAAAGGGACATCGCCTTCATTCCTGTTGCCTGTGGAAATGTGCAGGACGGTTACATGGACTACAAGGAGTTTGTGCGGCGGCTGGTGGACTCAGGCTCCTCCCACCCTCGCCTCCTCGCCAGCCCTGCCAAGCCCGGCCGCCCTGGCATCAGGAGTGATGCATCATCCCCTGAGGCAGCGGAGCTAGCCGGTGGCGCCGCCAGCGCTGGCGGGGAGGGTGGCCGCTCGCTCAACAAGGAGCGTGTTGGTGACTCGCCTATCACGGTGCGTATGGCGTGCGGCCGGATATGGCTCTGTGGCTCAACGGCTACCATATAAGGGTTATGGTGCGATACAGGACAATAATGCTGGCTGGGAATTGGCTTGTGCCCCATCGGGCGGGAGGGTCGAAACAGCGGCACAAGTGCATGACCACTTGGTTGCAATACACACTTGACCCAAAACAAACACATGGTTTTTGCATGGAGAGATTCCGACTCTCAATCCATCGAGCCTCTCAGCCCCCTCAAATGTCTACCTGTCGCACCATGTGTGCATAGGGTGATACATCGTTGACTTCAGGATCTCAGATTGGGTGGTCTTTGCAAGCCATCATTGGCTGCATTGACTTCAGCGTGCGCTTGTTGCATTAAGTCAATGCGCATGCACATGTTGGCTGTGTGCGCAGGAGCCCATGAGCCCCTGGAGCTCTTTCCTCACGCAGGCCCTCACCTCACAAGGCCTCCTGGGAGGGGCAGCCTCCTCCCACTCCGCCGGCGCGCCTCTCGGCGGCAGCCACGTGGCGCGCTCGGAGCGTGACGACCTTCACGACCTGTCAGTTGCACCCTTCCTGGCATCCCTGGAGCGATGCGCCACGGCACCTGCGGCGGGCTTGAGAGCCTCGCTTCCGGACCTCAGGTGTGGGTGCTCGTGCTTTTGCGCTATCAGTTGCCAATAGCACTGCAATAAAACTTGGCATACACAAATGTGGGAGGGCTGTGGCGGCTGGTAGTGGGACGGATTACCACCGTCGTGGATCAGAACTGTCATCATATATTCATATTTGCATGAGGATGCCAGCTACCATCGGGGTGCCCAGCGAGGGTGCTGGCTATGGTGAAAACGATTAATGGGATTGTGCATGATGGTGGCATGGCAGCCAGCGTGCAGCATAGTTGGACTCTTCGGGACTGAGACTTCGCCTCATGCGTCCTGCATGCGCAGCATCAAATCGTGCGCTCAGTCAGTGAAGTTCCTTTCCGTGCTTCACCACATTGCTTGAATGCATTGCAGGATGTACAGCCTCACGCGGAGCGTACCGCAGTCCGCCCGAGCGTTCACGCCCTCCTCCCGCCCGCTCACAGCGCCCAGCCAGGAGCCGGCCGCCGGCGGCGGCGCCGCCCCAATGTCCGCGCCCTCGTCCCCCATGCATCACCATCACCATGACCAAGCTGCTGCGCCGGCCTCCGCCTCAGCGTCGCTCTCCCGCTGCGGCTCCCGCGGCGAGCGTGCGGAGACCTCATCACCTGCTAGCGCCCAACGGCAGCAGCACGCCTTAAACCATGCATCCATGCATGATGATGGGGGCAGCAGGGGGTTATCCACAGGGGTCGATGGGGTGTCGCCGTGCCTGCCGGCTGCTGCGTTCAGCGGGTACCAAGGCGCAGATACGTTGAAGGAGCGCGCGGTCGCCAACATTGCGGAGCGCCGAGCGCGCATTATGAACTTGAGATATCCCGACACACGCCACGTCATGCAGGTGAGTTCAACTGCCTATATCACTCTATATGTGAAGGATTGCAAACTACTAAACTAGCGAAACGTCACAAACTCAAACTGCATTGTGTCGGTCCCGAATGAACACTGCACGCACTCGGATGTCAGTCCCCGTTTGCAGTGTCTCATCGAACAGTGCTTGGGAAAGCAGCTTGGTATCCATGTGTCGGGAATGAGGAAAGCGAGGGTGACTTAGGCTGACGAGGAATAACATGCTACGGGTGTACCCGCCAGAGGCCCTACTGTCGCATAATCATGTTTAACCTACTGTGCACCCGTCCGGTGCGTCTGTCGGCACCTCATGCAGGGCTCTGCTGCAATGAGCGAGGCCACCTCAGCTGACAGCACGTTTGTGCGTAAGAGCTGTGACACATCAGGGTCATTTTTGGACTTCCAGCAAGAGGATAAGGCTCGCAAAGCCAAGCACATGCAACAGGTACGCAGGGTTCCCGTGATGCATTATGAATAATACCGCTGCCGCACGCACGCACGCACGCACGTGCGCAGGCGTGCGCACATCACCGTGCAGGGTGAGGCGCCGGCATGGTCAGCTGCACTGTGCTGAGGTGTGTACTGCGATACAACTCTGCAGGCGTTGGGACCACAAGACTACCTGCTGCACCCGCGTTTCATCGTCCTATCATTCACTACCATTCACGCCTACTGCAGCCTACCAACAAGCAAGCCAACCTGTTGTGTCTCTTGCGGGTTTTTAATTCACAGGCCAAGCTGCGGTACGAAGTACGCGCGGGCATCGAGGCGGCGTGCGCCGCAGAGAGCTTCGAGTCGGACGCGCGCGACGCGGCGCGGCTGGACACCAAGGGCATGGCCGCCACGCGCTACACGGAGCGGGCGCTCATGTACAACCAGGGGCGGCTGGAGGAGGACCGCGCCTCATGCATATTTGGGCGCCAGCCGATTTACACGGCGCATCAGGACCAGGCCGTGAACACGCCCAACCGCATATTCTGGTGACGCGTTGCTTTGGTTGCTTTGAGCCCTTCTGGTGTTTGGACTGTGCGGATGGCACACCCAGCAGGCAGAGGCAGGGCACTAGTGTGCTAGTTTTAGCTTTGCGTTCCGTTGCACCTCGTATTTCGTACCTCGTACCTCGCGCCTCGCACGTAGCGGGCATTATATTTGGGGGTGTCTTCCTAGCGCATATGTATCCTCGCTTAATCAGCCCGCCTAGAACACATTACCGTTCACCATTCATACAGGCCTTGCTGTACAGGCGAGTCACCTCGAACGAGCATGGGACCATATCTCTCACCGCCATCACCACGCGCCATCACGCATGGACACGTATTGTTCATCTGGCTACTGTCGCTTTGTGTGGTATGCGCGCTGTGGCTGTGGCACTGCTGTGCGTACTCAAGAGGCCGCGTTGTGTAAACCACCGCTACAGCGGCACTCGTACGTCGCCGGTGGTGCGGTCTAATTGTGGTCTAGCTCGTCGTTGTTCCCATTCCTGCGCTGTTTTGCTGGGCTGTGCGCGACGGTGCAGGCAAAGCACCTGCGTGCGGAGCGCTGCTGCTGTTGTAGCGGCTCACGACAGCGAGCAATAGACTCACCACAGACATGCAAGTGACGGATATCAAAGGTAAGCCACATGTACAGCATTGCATACGGTCACCAAGTGCGTGAGCCGTGAGGGCAATGCTTACACAACCACGTCAGGCTCACCCGAGAACCACCATACACCCATAAGGCCACCACCGCGCCAAATCATCCTGGCTTACATGGTGGGCGCAATCGCTGTGATACGAACAATCATGACCGGCTGTGCAGTTCACTTGTGCTCAATACTAGCACACGGCCACGTGCGCCATACGCGCTGCAAGCGTGTCTTGTATTGTGTCAATTGCCCTCCCACAACGGACGCGGAGGTAAATACTGTCGTCAACTGATCCGGTTGGGCAGCAGCGGCAGCAGCAGCAGACTGTGTCTGGCCCGCACAACCGCAAGCATGCGAGTGGAGGCGAGGAGTGCCCGCTGGACTGCAACGTGTGGCGGTATGCTGCATGACCTGTGAAATCCGTAAATCCGTCCAGCCCGTGCTGTGGACCTGGAATGGCATGAGACATGCCCGTAAACCACAGCTGCATTCGCAGATTGGTATGCCCGCTGTTTAGCACATGTTGTGCAGCCAGACCCTGGCGGAGTGGTGCCATGCAGGCTCACGTGCTTTGTGGGGTTGCCGCCTTGCTTGATGCCGTGCAGCCATGCGGCTGCAGCTGTGAGCCTGCAGCAGCTGTACTGCGTCAGCGCAACACGATGCGTCTAGCTTGCAGCAACGTGGTCATCCCCCCCAGCTTGAAAACTTTAGCCCATGCCGACTGCATTGCAAAATGCATGGCGCATTCTACATTGCCGCGCTGTCACTTGTAGGCAAGGGCACCTCCTGCACTCCTTGCTTACTCACCAGTCTACCACCACCAGTGATTCGTGCTTACGGTTTGCCGTTTTAAGAAGGGCCTGTACATCAGGACTTGCTTGTAGGCGACCTTGAGTGTCACTGGGCGCAGCTGCGGCGTGTTACCTCGACAGGCTGCAGGATGTCGTCGCTCGTTGCGTCCCTGCCTGCCCCAACGAAACAGCATGCAGCTCCTGTGGCAGCAGCGCCGGTGTCCTCTATGGCGCTCGTGGCAGCCAAGGAGGCCCCGCCTTACCTGCGGCGTAAGAATTTCGTGCCTCGGCGTGCTGAGGACTTTGGCGGTGGCGGTGCTTTTCCGGAGATTCATATGGCACAGTTCCCCCTGGGTATGGGCAAGAACCCACAGGCTGGAGGCGGCAAGCAGCTTGGAGTTACCCTGAACGCTGAAGGGTACGTTACGTCGAACGTTTTGCAGAGAACTGTTCGTGCTTGCCTTGGTTCACCTCTTAATACACTTCGTGCACTCACGGTGCTGCTGCCTCTTGCTCACAGGGACGTCAATTTCGATGCTATTGTCAAGCAGGGTGCGAACCGGGACCGCGTGGTGCACAGCGATCATCTTGCGCTTGTGCCCAAGGTTGAGCGCATGACCGCAGAGGTGCGTGCTGCCATATATGTACATACTCTGGCACGTCGTGCTTGGACCTGTGTGTTGTGCGGGGTCTAAAGCTTGGGCCATTTCGGTCAACGGCTTTTACTTGGTAGCATGTAAAGTGCTGCCCCTGCCTTGAAGCTGTTGAGCTGCACAGCCGTGCAAAGCCACCGTGTGAACTGTATACGTATGTGAGTGTTTCCTCCGCCCGTCGCTGTGTGTGTGCGACGGCGTCATACGTCATATTGCGTGATGCGTGCATGGCAGGCGTTGGCGCGACCGTCAGATGAGGATCTGGAGAAGACCACGAAAGAAACAGAGGAGCACCTGCAGCGGCTTGTTACCAATAAGCTCAGCTCAGTGAACCCAAGCACGCTGCCAAACCAGCCTGGCGGCGCCACGCTCATTAAATACACGCCGTCGCAGCAAGGCGCACAGGTCAGTGTCCACAAGCACTATTTACCAAAGCTCTCCTCTTTCTGTGCTTTGTCTGGGGGCAAGCGTGCTTGCGGTCGTGCACGTTTTGGCGGCACTCACAGCCTGTGCTGCGGCCATGCTGCTTTTGCAGTTTGCCTCGGGAGCCGGGCAGCGCATCATAAAGATGCAGGACATGCCGGTGGACCCGCTGGAGCCTCCTAAGTTTAGGCACGTGAAGGCACCGCGTGGGCCAGGGTCACCGCCTGTGCCGGTGCTCCACTCACCCCCACGCCAGCTCACCGTAAAGGACCAACAGGACTGGAAAATTCCACCATGCATTTCAAACTGGAAGAACCCCAAGGCAAGCCCTCACAGAACTGTTCCTTGTCTGCGCCTGAAGTGCCAAGATGTATGAAAACCGGGGGCGCTCCTCGCTATGGGTATCGCAGAGCGGACTCGTGTTTCGGGTGGTTTGCTGTGCCTGGCACTATTCGCAGCACCTTTTGATGTACTGTGCGCCAACGGTGTGTGCCTGTGTGACATGCAGGGTTACACCATCCCGCTGGACAAGCGCCTGGCAGCAGACGGCCGCGGGCTGCAGCAGTCGCAAATCAACGACAAGTTTGCACAGATTTCTGAGGTGGGTGCAGCACATGCGCAGCGGGCGATGGTCACAGGACCACGCTACGTGCAAGCGTGGCCTCGTGCTAAAACGGCTCGAGCCTCCATGACACATGGCCAGCAGGGTCACAGCATGCGCTCTCCGTGCTTGCCCAAAGCCTCCATGGACTGCGCTTACGGTATCCACGACTGCTGGGTTGCTCAGCTGTTGCATGTAAGGCAGGCAAGCATGGGGAAAGGGGAAAGGAGTGTGCAGGCCTCGGCGACCATGCGCTCAGGCACTCGTGCACTGCTGATTGTCGCAGGCGTTGCTTTTGCCAGCAGCAGTGTACGATGAATTGTGTGAGCTGCCGGCTTCTCTACACGCACCTGCATTCCAGGAACACGGCTTGCACACATCTCAGGGCGACTGCCAGCACCCTGAACCCAACCCATCGCTGCTGCGTTTGTGTCCTTAACCCCCGCCCCCGGCCCGTATGCACAACGGCTGTTGTTCTCCTCGCGTTCGTGCGTGTGCAGGCGCTGTTCACTGCTGAGGCCAAGGCGCGCGAGTCCATCCAGATGCGTGCTGCTATCCAGAAGGAGCTGATGGCCAAGGAGAAGGCCAAGAAGGAGGCGGAGCTACGGCAGCTGGCCATGCAGGTGAGCGGCGCATATGCATGCATGCAGAGAGCAGGCGGGGGCGAGTTCAGGATGTTGTGGCGTATTCAGCCGGTCCAGTCCCGCCAGCAGCAGCAGCAGTAGTGGCCTGTATGCTACAGCAACCACCGGTGATCCATGGGAGGCACACCGGCACTTTCTAGGTCTGGTTGTCGTTTGTTTACACACGGTCCGCCGGCCAAAGGCTGACTTTGCGGCCGCCCACAGTCAACGGATCAGTGATGCCTGGTGGAGGGGTTGGGTGGTGAACATCATGGGTGAGCATGCTGGAAGAAGCAGTGCTCAAGTTATGATCCGCTTAGCACCGCCAGAGTATGCGACTGCGTGCGCATGCATGCTGCGTAGAGTGCTGCTGTGGGGCCGCCGCGCATTTCTGCCAAAGCCATCCCCGCCAGCAACGCAACAGCGCCAGTCCGTACGGCTTAGCTGCGAGGGTGGCTGTCCCCTCGCGCACACAGCCCAGCATTCATTGGTTGATTCACGTCCAGCGCCGACGTGTGTGTCAGGAAGGGGCCATGCCGTGTGATTCCCGTGGGGCCGTGCAGGGTGCATATGTTTAAGGACGTGTGTGTGTATGCATGCCGGTGTGGCGGCGTGGCGATGCAGGCGCGCATGGAGCGTACGGGCGGCATCGCGGCGCGCGCTGGCGGAGAGGTGCCGGTAGGCGACCTGCCGCTACCACCGCCGCCACCAGGCGGCCGGCCGGCCCCCCGCGCCATGGACTATGACGGCGACCTGCCCCCTCCTCCTCCTAGGGGGGGTGGGGATTACGAGGGTGGGCGCGGCGGCGGCGGCGGCGGCCGGGGTGGGAGGGGCAGCGACGACGATGACGACGGCTATGAGCGCGGCGGCCGGGGGCGGCGGGGGGACGACGAAAACGAGACGGCAGAGGAGAGGGATGCGCGGCGCAAGCGTGATGAGATCAGGTACGGGGTCTGTGTAGGGTCTGGCGTCCGGGCGGGGGAGGCGAGGGTGGGTGGGTGGCGGGGTTCCGGGGGCACGTTGAGAGTGCCCCTGCTTCTCGGCCCGTGGCGTGTTGTTGCTGCTATCTTTGCTATGTGTGCTGTGGTGGGTTGCTGTAGTTCACTGCCTTGGCACGGTATGTTTGTGCGTGTCTGACAGAGAAGGAAACTCGCTCGGGGTGTTTGGGAGACCTGGGCCACTGTTGCGGGCGTCTGGATTGTCAGGTTTTCAGTTCAGCTGCTGAGGAGTTACTAGGTCCGTTTGTGTGTGCATGGTGTATGTTATTTTATGTTACACCAGGAGCGTGTTGGCCGCACGGCCCATGCTCCCCCCAGATGAGGACTAGGCAAGCAGGCACCGCATGTGCACAGTGTAAACGCTTGTGTGCATGCGGCTTGTCACCATGCAGGGAGGAGCGTCGTCGTGAGCGTGAGCGTGAGCGCCGATTGGAGGCATCCGGCAACGTCACGAAGAAGTCTAAGATCACACGCGACCGCGAGCGCGACATCAGCGAGAAGGTGCGTGCGCGCTGGGCTTGTGCGCAAACCTGTTGAGGTGCACATGGGGGACGCGGGCAGCGGAGGGCAGTGCCTGGCGGCCAGCATGCATGCCCGCACGACCGCTATGAGTAGTGCATGCAAAGCGCACGTATGGTGGTTCCATGGCAGGGCGGCGCATGCAAGGGTGCTGCCCGCCAGCTTGTCGCCAGCTTGACGGATTCAGGCGAATTGCTGCACAGCACAGTGTGTGGATAGGTGTACCTCCTGAACTGCCTGGCTTGCACTGCGCTTACACTGTCTGTGGACCGGTGTGGCAGCGCGTGTGTTGAGAGGAGGGCAACGCCTTCGGGGTTTGGAAACAAATACCAATGGGCTGCCTGGCATGCTCAAGTTGTCACCGGGCATGCGTCGCCCCGTCAGCACCCGTGTGGGCTGCACGCCGCTTCGAATTCTGTGCACCCTCCATTCGGTTTCTGCTGCTGTGCCTATCTGTACCTATCCAGGTTGCTCTCGGCATGGCTAACGTGGGCAACCAAGAGGTCGCGTACGATCAGCGCCTGTTCAACCAGGACGCCGGCGTCGCCAGTGGTTTCGGAGCGGACGACTCATACGCCGCCTACGATAAGCCGCTGTGGGCGGACCGCGGGTCCAACCAGTACAAGCCCACGCGGGCCGCGGAGGATGACGACGAGGATGCGGGTGGTGCGTCTGCCGGCGGCGGCACTGCAGGGGGCAGGTGCGCTACTGCTGTGCCTGCACTATGGTATCCCTTGCCCGAAACGAGAATGCATGGGATTGCTTGCTACCCTGAACTGTCCATGTGTACGAGCACTGCCCCCTCTGTAGGACTCTTTGCCCCACCCTGCTTTCTCTCCACATCCGCTGGTTTCTGCGCTGGCGATGCAAGCTGCACCACCGCCCAGGCGTGTATGCTAGGACACTGGACTGCACGCACTATAGGATTCACGCGCTGCTCGTGTTGAGAAATGTACTGATCGCGTGAAGCTTTGCCTGTATAATCAACATGCGCGGCCACCACAGGAACTTCAAGCCTGACAAGGGCTTCGCGGGCGCTGACGGCGGCGCGGCCTCGCGTGGCGGCGGGCGGCTTGAGTTTGAGAAGCAGCACGAGGAGGAGGACCCCTTCGGCCTGGACCAGTTCATTGAGAACGTCAAGGGAGGGAAGAAGAAGTCCGCGCTTGACTCCATCGGCGGCGGTGGTGGCATGCGTGCCGCGGGTGGCGGTGCGAGTTTCAACGATGACCCCGCGAGTCTCTCACGAAAAATGCAGTTCACTTCAGGCAGTGGACGATGAGCGTTACTAGTCGTTCACACCAGCACCTGACTGGGCGTGGGTGCATGACATGTACAAGTTGCAGGCAGTTTGTTGCTGCTGTTCTGGAGGCGTTGCGCGAACTCTCAACTGCTTATTAGGCATCACTGAACGATTGAAACAGAGACTTTACAGATCAAGCATGCACGAGCACATGGGTCTTTAAGTTGGTGGGGACCACCAATATCTAGCATGGGAGGCTGTAGTTGCTGCGGTGACGCCACAATTGCTTGTGCAGCAGCACGCACGTGTACCATGTGTGCCAGGGAAACTTGATACGTCGCGTGCGTATGCCACAACATGACAACGACAAGCCTGGATCATACACGTGTCCTGCCTAAATCCACCTGCTATAGCATGGTTGCTAAAGCGCAGGCATGTGCAGGCTCTCCTCGTGAAGCGCTTCCATGTGCCAGGGCGCCCCAACACGCATAAACAAGACCTGCACTTGCCCACTCCAGAGCTGTGGCCTGTGTTTAACGCCTCGCAGCAGCCTGCTGCTGCCCTCCTGCTGCTCCTGCACCACCCCGCATGAAGCGGACTTGGTCCACCAGCGCCTTGAACGAATACGGCTCATGCATCGCCAGCTCCGATAGTACCTTGCGGTTCACCTGGATGTTCTCCTTGGCAAGCCCGGATATGAAGCTGGAATATGGAATCTGCGAGGGCAACACAATGCAGGCAGCGTCCACCACTGTGCAGCGAACCGCTGGAGGAAACCGTCTTGCCATCAAGACACACACGCCAAAGGCACTCACCCCGTGCTCACGGGTGCCAGCATTAATTCGCTGGATCCACACGGAACGCCACTCCCGCTTCTTCAGCTTCCTGCTAACATACGCGTGCTGCAGTGCACGCTCAACCCGCCGCCGTGCGATGACGATGCAGTTGCGGGCTCGATTTCTGAAGTGCTTTGCAAAAAGCAAGATCTTGGACTTGTTGATTGGCATGTCTGCCTCTGCTACCCCTGCCTCCGCTAGGCCAGATTACAGGCAGGGGCAGCAACCACCGAGCAGGAGTCGCCTCTGTTTGTGCCTCGCGCCGTCTCCAATACTTTGTGCAGTATTGGCGCACAGTTCTGCGGACCTGAACCGTCAGCTCTTCTGCCACTATTCAGGCCTTAGGGGATGGCCAACTTCCAATTGGCGCAGCGCGTGATGCGGCTGTCACTGTCACGTTATTGTCCGGGGATACGTGTATTCACAGGAATAACACAGGTCAAGCAGCAAGGTCGTGTGACACAGTCAACGGTCTATGACATCATCATACCAGGGACCATACCCCCCATGTATGGCTTGTCAGGCTGGCATCTGGAAGGAATGCAGCATTGATGGCACGACAATCAAACAAATGACCAGCGCACTCACGCAAGCATTGCGAGCAAATGGCTATGCACTCTCATAAACGCAACGCACAGCTGTCAGGATGTGCATCCACCATGCAGGTGCAGCCCAGCGCCAAACGCACCCGTCGAGATCAAAATTGAGTTGTCCAAAACAGTGAATACAGTACAGCACACCCCACGCGCCTGCACGCCCCAACACGAATTGTGTGAAGACCATGTGGGGTGTCCTAAGCCCGCTGCTATACATGGCAGTCTGGTTTTGTCATAGACATGCACAGCCATGTACCGTGGGCGCATTTCACCTGAGCAAAGGCAGTAGGCTGCAAAAGGGTTTCACAGTGCATGCGTAACACCCAGAACGTTACGAAAACGCTCACTTGGCAGCGAATTGTCTTAAGGTTAGGCAGAGGGTGTGGCAGGTTGCGACAGCTGCCACTGATAGCGAGGGGGTCCGGATGCACACAAGAATGCAACACAGTTCATAAGACCCCGGACTGAACGCCACATGCGAGAAGACGAGGGAGAAAACAGTTTTCAGCAAAACGGCAGCGTATCCGGAAAACATCGGGGTGCAGTGAGCGGCATACACAAACCAGGCAGTGTTGGTCTGGGAGCGGGCTGCATGACAATAAACAGGTATCATGCGTAAGCGGGGCACAGGCGGCATCGTACGTGGGGAGTAACCGCTATCAGCACAGCAGCCAGCCAAGCGTGCAGAGGCGAGCGCTTGCCGGCCGCTGAAAAGCGACTAATACATATGTGTACTGCGCGTATGCAGGGGAGCCAGGGATGCAAGCGCCGTGGTGGCCTGTGGCATCACCCATACGCGGGAGCACGCAGGCGGAGGTTAGGTACAAGATGCAGGACATCGTCTAGCGCTCTGAAAACGTGAAGCGCTATTGGGCGGCTGGACAGCGTCCAGCCGTGCCAAGCAGTGAGCAATGCGGAATATGCGACTGGTACAACTGATGGGTCTCACGACACGTGTGGATGGCGTGGCGCGGGCTCGGGCACCTCCTCATCATGCCGCCTGCACCCACAGCAGAAGCAGAAGCCCGGGCCTCCGCCACAAGCAGAGCTTGCTGCGTTGCGGCCATCCTCTTGCCGCCCAACCACGCGCACACCATGTCTGGGCCGGGTGTCAGTGCATTATTGCAGCGTAATAATAATAGCAGGGCAAGCCCTGAAGCAGTCCGAGCGCCGTCGGTGTGCGGGGTGTGCAAGCGCTAAAAGCAGTATCGGCGCATAGGTGTCTGCATACGCCAGGATCTAGTGGGGAGGACACGCCACAAGTCTGGCGTATGCAGCGCCCGCGCTACAGGTGGTCGTCCTGGTCGAAAAGCGTGTTCTGGTCTTCTGCACCGTACAAGTCCGTCAGGCCTGGCATGACAGTGTCGCCCCACCAGATGTCGGTGTCTATCTCGTGCTTGGGCCCACCGCTGGGGCTAGCGAAAGCCGCGGTGGGGCTGTGGAATACGCCGTAGTTGGGGAACTGGGCAGGGGAGGCTCCGACGTGGTGCAGCGGGCTGGCCATTGGGAACAGAGGGAAAGGTGAGCCTGCAAGCATGCAGGCACCAGCAGCCACAGAGCATGTGGTTGTGGATGTGTGCGTTTGCCCATCACGGCAACCGGAGGCGGGGCAGCAACGCAAGACCCAGCATGACGGCACAGCCCGCAGGTCCAGCACTGAGCAGGGTGTCAGCAGCAGCTGTGCTTGCAGTGTGATTGACCCAGCCCACAGACGCTGGCTTCGGAACTTCACCTGGGGGCATTCTGCTTGCTTCGCTTGCAGTGCAGGTGAGCATGCTGGCTGCGCTCATGGTGTGGATGAGTGATGGCAGCAACAGGCTGCCTGCGGTGCACTGTGCGCAGCCTGCCGTGTGACTATGTGACACATCACAGAGAAGGCCAAATCAAGGGCAACAGCGGCCTGGAATGCGAAACCTATCATGCACCCCTCCCTCCGCCAGAGAGTGAGCGCCAGTGCTCAATGACCTGCATAGTGCCGCCAGCCTTTCAGCCAGGCATGCCTTTCACACAACACGTGCATTGAGCATCGACATGCACGCACCTGCAACGCCTGGCACCCGCTGTGCTGCGAGCGGCTCTGGCTTAACCGCTGTCTGCATCGCCAGCTGCTCTGGCATAGGCATGCCCGGGTGCGTGAACTGCGCGAGCTGCGAGTGCGCCTGCAGCATCTGCTGCATCTGCGCCTGGTTGGCAGTGCTGGTAACCGGCTGCTCGCCGGATGCTGCGGGCTGCGCATCGCTGGCGGCAGGCCCTCCATTGTTGTGCTGTACGAGGTACACGTCGATTTGCCCAGCCGTACTCCGAAAGAATACCCTACAGGAACGCATGAGGGAAAAGTGAGGGGGAATATTTGTGCCGAAACCATGCACAGTGCATGTCAGCGTGCGTCTCTTGCAACACAGCTGTGGTTCAGTTCAATCATGGCGCCAGGCACGCAACGAGTGCCGCAGTACAAACACCACATGCCGCACTGTCCGCTACGATCAGTGTTGGTCACGTACCGGTAGGAACGCTCTCCGTCAGCTGGGGACACGATGGGGTCTGGAACCTCCAGCATTGTGCCCTCGCCCTCAGGCGCCTTGACGGCAAAGAGTGTGTCGTTCGCAAAGCAGGGCAGTGACGTGATGTCCTCGTCCGTCACGTACAGTCGCGATTTGTTTACGGGGTCTTCCGTCATGGCTTTAAATGCGCTGCCCAGGATGCGCAGCTGCTCATCCAACATGCTCTCCTGCTCCTGCACTCAGGAAGGGGGTGAGTGAAAGACTTGTGAGGGCAGTTGGTCTTTTGCACTTGCGATTTTTGTCACAGGTACGGAACGCTACTGCCTCTTCCGGGCCCACGTTAAAACCACCTTGAGCAGGTGACCCAAGTGACCCAGGCCACAGTGACCTTACCACTAGGGCTGCTATATCCTGCCGGTATCTCTGGGACTCAAACTCTGCTTCTTGGTCCGCTGTGCTGGGGCCAGCAGTTGACGAAGTGGACGCTGACCCTTTCCAGCGGATGTTGTTTTTGCTCTTCTTCTCTATCAACCCAACCCCCTCCAACACGTTCGTAATGTCGTAAATTCTGCGCTTCTGGACCTGCAAGGCAAAGGAGGGAGAGGGTTTCGGGAGGTTTCACCTTCTCGTGAGAAAAGTGGGCGTGACCCAATGCCTGTTGCGGTGTGCAAGCAGTGTGGCTCACCTTCAGCTGGTCTGCAGCTTTGTTGAGATCAAGTATTCCGTCAGTAGAGTTGTCAATGAGTGTAAGGAACTTTTTTGTGAGCATCCCCAGCGAGCTGTCGTATCGACAACCCCCGCCCGACGTCAAGCTCTGCGGGGACCCTGCTGCAGCAGCATCAATGCACACGGCATGCAGCGACAAAGTTCAGCATGTGTCAGAGGACATGGCAGCTGCCCCAGGCTGTGACACGGGTCTATGCCGGATAAGCAGTTCGGCTTTGCACAAGCGGCCCCAGTCCAGTACCTGCATTGCGCGCTGATTTCCGCTTCGCACTGCGTGATGGTGTGTGCACACCAGAGGTACTCTGAGGCTCCTCCTCCTGATCAAAGCTATCCTCCTCGTCATCTGACCGCGTGGCCTGCAATACCAGGCAAAACACAAGCAAGATCGTCGGGTCCAACAATACGTGCAAGCCCTACTGTCAGCTCAGCGGTGGCCTAGTCGTAGCGCTCAAACAACTGTGCGTGGCGTAAGCACGAACGGCCAGCTCAGTTTGCCACAAACCTGGCTTGCGGTCAGACGTCCAAGGGTGGCTTGCCGCTTTGCCACAGGCACATCAAGGCCGTCGTGAACCAAGGCTCGTTTCTACAAGCACAACAACAGAGGACGCACAACTTGCTTGTAGCAGCACAACTGGGTTCACGCTGCTTGCTGGAAAGTGAGCGCCCTGCTGCATGTTGCGTCTCTCACGCCGAAGTAGTCGGAAGGTCACGAACGTGTCGGCGTCTCTAACAAACCACGGCAACCCACTGCCACCACAGCAAAGCTACGTTCCGCCCATGGCAGGCCACTAGTGACAAAGTGCAGCAACGACCGTGCTTGCTGGGAACAGCGGCAAACTCAGCACCTTTGGTGTTTGGGTGGGAAGGCCCGGCACAGCGCCCGGACGTTGTCATGCACACAACGGGGCGTTGCGACACTTCGCGGATAAGCATAACGGAGAACGTACCTCAGCCTGCCGCGCGGAAGGCGCGCGCTCGGCCATGAGCAGTCGGGTTCTGCTGAGGACCCAGTGGGGACCACCTCTTTACAGCGCCAGACAGACCGTGTGACAGCAAGCTTAGCAGGACACCCGTGAGACAGGGCCACGAAGGGGTCGTTCCTGCTGGCACAAGTGCATTGGCTGTGCCAGGCAAGCGCAGTTGGATTAAGGAAACGTCCACTAGGTAGCCTATCAGCGTGAAACAACAAAGCCGGTATACTGGCAGGCAGACGGCTGACCTTGCCACACGTCTCTCTTTGAATAGTCTCAGCGGCACCATACGGCGCAGCATGCCCTTGCTTGGCCTATATGTTAGCGCTGTCAGGTGCGGTGGGCCATTGATCCCGGCAGTGCACCACAAGAGCATCCATGGGGGCCAAGCTGCATCCCATTCCCGCCCGTTCGCCACTGCCCTCATCCCGCAATATTGTTTGCAGGACATGCCACATGTGGCTGGCTGATGATCTGTTGCATGTGCGCATCAGGCGTGTGGGGAGATGAGCAAAGGTGTGCTGTACGCTGCAATACCAGCACATCTCAGAACGTAGCATGTGTCAGGGCTGTCTCTGCCTGGCAGTCTAACAAACCTCACAGGACATGGCCGCACGTCACATGGCAGGTAAGCGCTATCGTGGTGACTTGCAGTTCCGTCCGGTGCGACCTGTCATTCCGTGTGCATGATACGCTGACGCAAGGCGATGTGCTCGTGCGCTTTCCTAAAGCAGCACGATGCGCACACCAGGCCCAGCCAGACCTATGACTACTTCCCGTCCACGATGCAACAGGCGCACCGGTGCTGCTCCATGCGCACTAACACACACCTCATAACTCCCTCTTCAGCACTGGTATGTCAGTCCTGATTAGTGCTTACATTCCGCAAGTCGGGAGAAGTCACACGGTTGTGTGACACGGTGGGGTCTACAGCGCATGTGAGGTGGTGCAGCAACGAGGCAGTGCGTGCGTGAGGAGTGTCTCCCTTGCCTGCAGACGTGTGACAGAATGCATACATTAGCTCCTGCAGACCCCAGGCACTAGGCAGCAAGCGGCATGCAGATGCGGATATGATACTGTGTAATCGAGATACACGCAATCCCCGCACGCGGCAGTGAAGTACGCTGTGAATGTGTGCCTGTTTCAATTATGCGAAATGCTGCGATGAAAGATGTGTGCGGCTTCATTGCATGGATTCACCGCGCACGCGAGCACAGGTTCACTGGATTGATTATCATATCATAATGCCTGGATGGGCGTGTGCAATGTGCAAGCAGCAACGCAGGGACGCGTCAGGCATCAAGTGCCCGAGCCAGCTGTAACTCAGTTCCAGCAGGTTGCTAAATCCCTGCCTTGACAGCAGAGAAGAATCCGACGTTATTTTGAGCTGCAGGTTGGTCTGAAGAGTTCAAGACGCCTACAAAGGGTGTGTCTCAGCTTCACCAAACAATACAAAAACACCACGAATAATATTTGCGCAGTCGTCACGTGACGTCTAAGCCTTCTAAGCCTTGCTGACGCCCTGCTGCTCCAAGTATTTGACGAGCAAGACTTTCGTCAAGGCCCCCTCCCGCTTGCTTCCGGCCACTTCTTGCCCATCCTTAAACAGAATGAGTGTGGGCAGTCCATACACCTGAACGCCAAAACACAGCAGACGGGCAGGCCAGGTTAGCCAGTGATGGGCCGGTTACAACCCCAGGCCTCGATCACTTATCTTCAGGGCGGTGGACCAGTACTAGAGAAGCATAGCAAAAGCAAGAGCCGCTACCTCCAAGTGTGGGTCGGACAACACAGAGGGGTCCCACACACCTTGTACTGGGCAATCAGTTTGGGGTTCGCGTCGTGCTCCACCTTGACCACTTTCAGCTTGCCATCATACTCCTGCGCATGGCATGCCATCCATTTCAGTACATGGCACTGCCCAACTGCAATCGCAGCAAGCCCAGAGGTACTCAGCAGTCTCTAAAACGCGCCGCATACTGCCGGGCAGGCAAATGACGACGGCCGCACGCACGCATAGTCAGCGCTCAGCTCGTACCTTTTGCGCCCAGTCCATCAAGGGGGCGACCAGCTTGCAAGGCCCGCACCAGCTTGCCCAGAAGTCAACGAGTACTGTTTTATCTGCCTTCAGTGGGACAGTAGCACAGCAAGCCAGAGAGGCCGTGGAGTGGTCACTGCAACCCGGAGCTCACCGCCATCATCAAGATAATCGGCAACAGCAAAGGCCGATGCCAGCCTGTATCCTGCCACATGAGAGCTAGTATTTGACCTCCCACAAATGTTTTCACCCGCGTTGGTTGCCTGAACCCAAGTTTCAGCTGTAGTTGGTTCCTCGCTTGTGTGGCTCAGCAAGTTCTGTGTGCAGGTCCCCTACCTTCAGAACTTGCTCCGCGAAAGAGTCCTGGCTAACGTCGGACACGCGCGTCACATGTGAGCATCGCTGTACCGGGCGTTGCAACGGGGTGAGCGTGCGAGCACCTACGCGCTGTGTGGAAAAGACCGAGGGGGTTGTGGCAACACGCATTCTAGCCTGCCTGAGCAACAAGACGGAATGAGAGAAGAGAAAGAGTTCCAGCACGTACGACAATTACTTCAGTAATGCTTTCTGTGCATTTGCAGCTTTGCATACTGCCTATGCAAGCTTACGGCCCTTGGGACAAGCCCTGGCGATTGTGCGGTACGAATGCTTTAGCGTTTGAGTGTGGAGTGTGTGTGTGGACTAGCCTTTGGCCCCAATCCCATATGCATGGTTCTCCACGTATAACTCCTATCAGCTTAGGCACCTTTCAGTCCTCAAGTTATTGCGTGTGTGTTGGTTTGACGAATGGCAGGAACCGGCGAGCCGCTGTGCACCCTCCTGCTTCGCTGCCGACCTGGCTCACAGTTCGTACACTATCTTGCTATTAAGCCTCATCAGTATGGCCAATCAGAAACGCATGCGCCACCTGCGCTGTTTGTGTCTGGGCTGCCGCTCGGGGCGACCGAAGCATACGTTCGAGAGCTCTTTGGCCTCTTTGGCGAAGTGACGCAGGCGGTATTACATCGCACAAAGGCAAGTGTGTCCTGCCAACGTCAAGGCCGTCAGCATTTTTAGTGCGTTGCTTAGCGGCGCCCGCGTGTGGCGGCAGACGAGCACTGCGCCTTCAGGCACGACACCGGTTCAGCCAAGGAGCGAGCCTCGAGTTTGCTGAGCCTACGCAGAAGGTGTGGCTACCTTCTGTCCCACTCTGCCTTGTCATTGCGTTTTCTGCTCACCGCCCCTTGCAGAGGTCCGTGCTTGTTGTGTTTGGGGAAGAAGCGGCCAAGAAAGCAGCGCTGGTGGCAGCATCCAAGTCCCAGCTCATAGAATGTCCGTTGGTTCCTGAGGACCCAGACGCGCCCACTGGTGTCAAAGGTATGAGAGCGTCAGGGTGTTGGTTTCGGTGCCAAGCACGTTGAGACTGCCGTGTACAGCCTGCACCCACACATCACTGTAACGTAACACAGCCCTATTGCTGTTACCCTTGGTAGATCACTTGGGCAGAGTGCACAGTTCCTGCGCCACCCGGTCAGGCTTGCCGTCCTGCCTCACGCCGTTGTATCGCCTTGCGCAGCCTGGGTCCAGCAGCACAAAGCGCAACGACCTGGAAACGATGTGCTGCAGCAACAGGTGCGTGCTGCCTGCAGATGAGCCCGCGTGGCAAACAGCAGCGGCCACGCACTCACTGACATGCGGCAGGGGCCAGGGGCCGGGGCGTCATGGGGTGTCGTCGCGTGCTCGCACTCCTGGCGCATGCGTGCATGATTTGTGCATGCCGGCGCTGGCATGGACGCCAAGGGAAGGCATGAGGCACCAGCGTCTGCACACGGCTGTCACTGCCGCACCTGCGCCTCGGGCCACACCGGGGCCACACCGCAGTCATTCCTGCTGGCATGGTGCGGGGTGCGCTATGCAGCGCTGCTGGTTGTGGCGCCAGCACATCTGCTGTTGAGGGCCCCCACTATTTGCAACGCCACCGCACGATCACCGCTGCTTGTGCTGCGGCCCGGGCGGCTTGCTGCCTTCTCCCCCCAACACACACGCACCCTCCCTGTACCTCGCAAGCACACTGCATGGCCCCACCCGAACCAAGTAACTTTCAACACACCCTCCCTGTACCTCGCACTCGCAGCTTGATGCGTGGATGGAGTCCCACGAGGAGGCGGAGGCGCGCAAGGGCAAGGAGCGGCAGGCGGCCATGGCGGAGGACGGCTGGACCGTGGTGGTGCGCGCCAAGGTGAGCCCCATCGTCCCGCCGCCCCGCGCTACTGCGCGACACTGATTATGAAGAGAGAGAGGGATGTTGCACGGGGAGGTGTAGCCAGAGGCTCGGCCCAATGCCAAGCATCCTGCACTGCGTGCTCTGGGGCCGTGGGCAAGGTGCTTGAATATTCAATACATCATATACATCCCATATGGACAGTGATATGGTGCTGCCACGCGTGCGGTAACGCACGCATGTGGCGCTGCGTGACCCACATGAGGCCTCCGCCCCATCCTGCCTGGGTATGGGCATGGATTGCTGAGATGCTCAGCTACAGGTGATGGATGGCATACAGGCGGTATTGCATCACCGTGCACTGCCTCCACAGTTGGTCCCTGGCTTTCTTGCTGGCAAGCCAGGGACCAATCGGGCTGGTTGGTTTCTTGTTTGTTCCTGCTGGAGCCTTCCAGCCGATGAGGGGACTGACCCTGGTTTGGTGCGGCCATGGAAATACCAATCTCAGTTGCGTGACCCCTGGCCGGTGGTGACGTGCGTTTGTGCTGAGCGGGTCGTGGATTGTGTGTTGTGTATGTCATGTGTTGTGGTGTCGTAGGGGCGCAAGCGCACGCGTGAGGAGGACGGCGTGACGGTGCAGAGCGGCGGCGTGGCGCTGTCGGCGGCCACGGCGGCCGCCAAGGCGGCGGCGCAGGAGTCCAAGCGCACCAAGACCGTGGACGACTTCTATCGCTTCCAACGGAGGGACAAGATGCGCAACGGTGAGTGCATACAGTGGTCCAGCATCACCTACAGGTTATGTACTGATGTGTGTTGCAGTGGCACCCTCACACATGCTGATGCCGTGGTGTACTCTCATCATCGTCCTCGTTAATAGCCGGCAGCTCTGGCACGGCGGCATGCCCAAAGTGCGTGGCAGGCTGATGTATGGAAGCATGCTGAAGGCGTTGGGGACCGCCATCCGTTCCGCGCCTGGGTGCTGAAACCATGCGGCGCAAGGCAATCAGTGGTGCAATCCAGGGCGTCGACACATGTGTACTTCTGGGCGTGTTTTTTCTTGTCGTCGCCAGCTGGTCAGAGGGCGGGGCCGTTCGCTGCGCCCTGATCACATGAACCGCTAATCACCGAAACCACATGCTGCGCCTGCGCCTACGCTTGTGCCTGCGCGTGTGCCTGCGTGTGTGCCTGCCCGTGTGCCTGCAGAGCTTGTGGAGCTGCGGGACAAGTTTGAGCAGGACCGCAAGCGCATCGCGGAGCTCAAGGCACAGCGCAACTTCAGGCCCTACTAGGCACGCACACAGCCTGCACCTGCCTGCACGGCCCCACGGGAAGCACACTCACTGCATGGCCCCACAGGCACAAACATTTCTAATACACTGCAACCCAAACCCCTCGTGGATTGATGCGTCAACCTCGCCACCGGCGTTTGGTCAGGGCCCTCGTCACCACCCTCGTGTCCTGGTGCTACGCTCGCGCACGTGTGGTCACGTATCACGCAGAGTTGGCATGTCAGTGTGCCAGCGCCGCCCCTGCCTGCTCGGCTGGGCGGGCTGTGTTGGGGTTTGCCCGTCGAGGCTTGTTTGCACACACCTGTGCGGTTGCCCACCCGTGATCCCAACCATGTAGGGTCAGATACTGGCGTGCGCTTGGTCAAGACATTCTGGGGCATCCTGAAGTCTTGGAGCCTTGCATCACATTACGCCGCACGCATTCTCGTGGCTTGTTCCCCATTTGTTTGCACGCATTCTCCAATTGTGTCCTGTCAGGACAAACTCGTTCTCACTCGCACGCAATAGTCTTTGGTGAAACATTTGCATCTACGGTAGGTGGCAACATGTCCTTCAGGTTGACCATCGTCTGACACGCTGTAACTCTCGCGAATTCATCCCCTTGCTTTTTCCTCCTGTCGGCAGCACTGCAGCGTGGTCACGTCACCAGCCGTTGAACTCTGACGCAAGCAGCGGAAAACGATCTTCCAAGCAGCGGGCAGCACAAAGCCATTGTTGTGCAATAAACAAGGCACGTCGGTTCAATGCTCAACACCCTCTAATAATTTACTGCGGAATGTCAGGCGCCGCTTAGAGCTCAGAAGAGCTCAAAGCTCGGCAAGACCCACGGGGCAGAAATTCGGGGCGCATCCACCTGTATATGAATGAACCCTGCTGCAGGCAGAGGCTCTACTCTTCACAAACGCTTAATCTGCACAGCTCAACGTAGACATTCAGTCAATCACCACAAACCAACAGCCCAACCGTTCAAACGCTGTTCACGCAATCATGAACTTGTCCGCGGTGACACCGATGCTGAGCCTGGCTCAGCCTGCAGGGCCTGGACCTCCACAGCAGCAGCCCATCAGCAGCGTGCTCTGCGCCCTGCTCGTTGGCTTGGCGTTCTTGTGCGGCTTGGCTTCACACCAGCTGCTAGCACCAATCCTGGAGGCGTTGAGCCAAAATGATACCTGGAACAGCCTGTGCTCCGCCTTGTCAGGAGGAGCAACCAGTGCATTTGCTCTGCTAAAGCCAGCTCTCAGGCCAGTCTCTCGAGCTCTGGTGAAGCTGGCCGCAATCTTACAAGGCGACACGCTGGCGGTGTCAGCGACGCCACCACGGGTCATCATCGGCGCGCTCGCCCCTACCAGCAACAACAACTTGCAAACAGCTGCTTATGATGCTGACACTGATAACGACCTCAGCAAAGACAGCTCAGCTGCTACCAGAGCTCCCCGCAAGTTTGCTGGTCTCATCAAGCCCCGCCAGCTGCAGTTTGACGACACCAACGAGACATTGACCAACGGGGACGTCCACCGTTGCCACGACGACGACGATACAGCACACGTGACGCCAAGGGTCAAGCATCCAGTGCACCGATGGTGAGCAATCCTGCAAAATTGCACCTTGGCAGTGCTCTCATGAATGAATTTATAGGCCGTCCTGCATGGAATCACGAGGCATGGCCTCACTGGCTGTGTGTCAAACAAGCACCCCGTCACGTGCACCAACTGGCTTATGCAAATGGTGGCACATGCGGCCTGACCAGGTTTGGTTCAAACGCAAATGCACTGCGGCAGACCTAACCATCATTGCAACACGCCCCCGCTCGTACGCATGAGCACGCATCGCCCATACTGCAGGCAACTAGGTAACGCAACTGACCCAATGGCTTGAAGGCAAACACATGTTGAACTCATCAATCAGAGATCAGCGGCCCAGCTGACGCTAGGCCGTAGAAGGCTACATGGGGCCGGCTGGGAGGTACTGCTGCTGCTGCTGCACTGCATGGCCTGAGTGCATCCAAGCGTCAAGCATTGCAGGTGGGTGCCTTACTGCCTCTGCTGTGACTGCACAGGTACGTCACCGAAGGCGACCTGGAGTACTTTTTGCAGACCGCCACGCCGGCAGCGCCTGCATCGGGACCCTTCGTGGCGCTGCCTCCGGAGCGCTGGGGCAACCCCATGATGGACGTTGAGAAGCCAGGGAGGGTCAAGTACACCTCCTGGAGGCGCACGCTGCCGCCTCCTGGTGCTGCGCCACATCATGCAGGCGGCGGCGGCGGCGGCGGCGGCGGCGGCGGTCTCACGGAGTACCTCAGCGTGACGATCGTGCCGAACTGTACTGCAGAGGAGTACATGGACTTCAGGTGATTGTACTGCAGTACCTCACACTTGTCAGGGATGGCATGGCACACGCTCCATCGCGTTGCTGACTAGCGGTACTAACGAGAGTGCAAGAGCGCAGGAACGCCTGTGTACGTGTTCAGTGAGGAGGTGTGCTTGGGGCGCATGCATAGCCAAGCACCACCACTGGTAGCCTGGTGCTTGCCGGGGCGTCGTCTGCATTGGATGCGTATGTGTGTGATAAAGAGGCTCCCGTGGGGGAGGTGTCCGGGCTGATCAACAGCTGCCGCAAAACGAACCACGGTCTTGTTGGTCTCCGCATGTGTGTGTTCCAAACTTCCATCTGCGTTTTGGTGCGCTGCGTTGGTTTGCGCTGCAGCTTGGACGACGAGTGCCGCAAGCAGTGGGAGGGCTTCCTGGTGCATCAGGAGGTGAGCTGAGATGACGCATGCCATGACTGCATGCATGACAGTAGTCGCGTATGATTGCATGACAACATAAATGCTGTCATGCAATCATACGCACTGATGCAATCCATGAATGGCCAGATAGGCCAAGTGATGTAAGTCAACCAACCAACATAAATGCTCTCCAAATGCAACACAATGCCCTCCTGGCTCCAACTTTGTGCATGCACACAGCATGCTGCTGACAGGTCATAGGCCTTGACATGCATTGTGGAACGCTCGTCACCTGGCTCGTCATGTGTGATGGGAAGCTGAGCGGCGTGCTGGTGGTCTTGTGCTGCTGACCTATGCGTTCAGGTGTTGGAGGAGGGGGACTTCTCTCAGCGTCAGGAGGTGAGGGACCGAACCATGCTGTGCAGACAACGCCTGAGGCCTGTGTGACATAACATAATTCGCAATGACAGTGCCTGAGGCGGAGCGATTGACAGGCCAGCGACCAGGCAGGCTGCCTGGAGTCACCTGGGATGTGGTGTGATGGGGTCTGAGAGCATTGATTGCAGGGACAATCCCAGTGGCCGCATGCATTTCTTGCCGGGCACCTCTGTTGGGGTGTCGCATGTGGCGTAGGCACTGCCGCCACAGTGGACATCCTGCGCACAGTGGTGCAATCAGCAGCCTTGCAGTCGCTTGCGCTGTGGAACCCCTGGATAGATTATGCGTTCCACTGAATTGCTGTGCTGTACCGCAGGTGGTGTATTGGATAAGGTCCTTCCCGATGAAGTTCGTCAGCGACAGGTGAGCGAGGGCAGGAGATTGCGGGTTCCAAATGGATACCGCTTGGTGGGAGCTGCAGCCGGTAGAGCGTGCGGGGCAAACTGAGCAAGGTGCAGGCAGCTAGATCTGCGCCTGCTGCAGAGCGTCATGTGTGAGCTGCATGGCACAGCGGCTGCCTGTGGACCATCAGCAAGATGATGCAGCTGATACAGTACTCAGCCGCATCACGCGGGATATACTGTGTGGCTTCCAGGCGCACGGTGTGATTTGCAGTCTTGCTGGTGCGCACCTGATTATCACCAGCAAGCTGTCTCAGCACCGCAACGCCGTCCATACCCCCTCCTGGCTGCTACACTGCGCTATACGCTGCGCAGGGGCTACGTGATCGCGAGGCGCACCTTCAAGCGGTCCGACGCGCGCCCCTGCGACGGTGATACCCATCACCACCACCACCACCGCCACCACGCCCACCACCACCATCTGGAGGACAGCGACCGCTTCCACGACCAGGGAGGGCCTGAGGAGGTCGACGGACCGTACAGCCTGTACTGCGTGACCAAGAGCATCACCCACCCTGGAGTGCCTGACAGAGGCGGCCAGCGCGTGGTGGAGGTGTCTGACTTCCACTCCATGTGGAGGTGCAGGTGATCAACAGCAGTCACACTGATGGAAGCGCCGTCCTGAGCAGCATAGGCCCTTACAGCGGCCACGTCTGGAAATGGGATCCAACATTGGATAGGTGGCACTGCTGACACAAGAAATAACTGCATAGTGCACCCA
This sequence comes from Chlamydomonas asymmetrica, assembly GCA_001662385.1. Lineage (NCBI taxonomy): Eukaryota > Viridiplantae > Chlorophyta > Chlorophyceae > Chlamydomonadales > Chlamydomonadaceae > Chlamydomonas > Chlamydomonas asymmetrica. Next base: position 29,772 of record BDDA01000525.1, read on the forward strand.
TCCCATGCATAGAAGGAGGTGCAGCCGTGCAGGTGAGGAGCTGATGCTGATGCTGGTGCTGAGCTGCGCTGGATGTGCTGTTGGTCAATCGAGCAAAGAGGAAAATGCCATCCGTAAATGACCTGATAGGCAAAGTGATGTGGAGTATGGAATGATGCGCCCTCGTTGTGTGCAGGCATGCTGACCACCATTGACTGCACACAACGAGGGCGCATCATTTCATATGCGCGTTTGCAGCCCTGGTCAAAGCACCAAGGTTGATAACCAAGGCGGCGGAATGCCGACCTGTTCCTCTGCCCTCAGGCATGCTTAACACACGTACATTGGTGTGTTGGTGTGTAGAAGGGTACCGGAGATAGCAGGTTGTGGCGCCTGGCTCATGCTGTCATGCAGCAACGCCCACACAAAAGGCAACAATTGCACTTTCTGTTAACAATTTGCTGCACACACCCTGCAGTGTCGTTTCCTGAACTTGCGCTGCGGGTTTATGTTATGATCATCAAGTTGCCTGCGCGTAATGTGTACTGTGCGCTGCTGCCTGTACTGTGTGTGCAGGACGGTGCCTGACCCGTGGGGGGGCCCTGACCCTGCATGTGAGGTGGTGCTGCTGCACACTGAGGACCTCAAGGTGCATGAGGGGCTGGCCAGGTGAGGCACATGATATGATATGATATGATGGTATGATGCATTGATATGATATGATATGATGCATTGAGATGATACAATGATATGACGTATGATGTACGCATACCCCTCCCCTCTCACACTTGCTCACATGTTTGTGTGCGCCCAGCCCCTCAGCATTGTTGGTTTGCAGCTTGCGAACCTGCAAACAGCTTAATCGATCCCCGAACAGTGGCAACGTGTTGGGCGGCAACTGGCAGGGCTATCCGGTTCAAATTGTTTCCCAGGCGCCCCATGTGTCGCTCGACTGACGCACAGAGGCCTGCACAGCCGCTTGGGCCTGTTCTGGTGATGTGATGTACTCAAGTCTCGACCTGTCCCCCCGTTTCTTGCATTCCTGTCCACCCACCCCTGGACAGGATGGCGGTGCGCTACGGCATCAACGGCTACGTCAGCTCCATGACCGCGGCGGTGCCCGGCTTCGTGCACGCCCGCCGCACGCGCTGCTCGCCCACCGGCCAGGACCCTCTGGCCTTCGGCTCGCCCCGCCGCAAAGCGCTGTCCTCCCCGGACCCTTCAGCCGCCGCGGCGGCGGCCGCGGGTGCGACCTGGAGCCCTGGGGGCGCTCTTCAGGGGGGCGGGGGTGATGCTCATAAGCACATGGCCTCCTCGCAGAGCACGCCCAACATGCAGCGACTTTTGAATGGCGTTGGCGGAGAGCATGCGCACGGCGACAGCGGCGGCGAGACCGTGCCCCGGGCGCACCGAGAGGGCCAGTCGGCGGCGGCATCGGCAGGCTTTGGGATGTACCTGCAGCCGCAGTGGCCGGTTGCTGCGCTGGGCCAGCAGCAGCAGCAGCAGCAGCAGCTGCTGCCAGCAGGCCACCCGGGGCCGTTCAATAAAGCCACTGCGGATGGCAGCACCCGGCCGGGCGGCCCCGGACTGCTGCGTAAGGCGGTCAGGCTGGCAGCGGGTGTCGGCCTTTTCAGCCTCGCAGTCCTTGCGGTGCGTCACCACCGGCAGACACGCAGCCAGACGCACGCCGTCGTCAACAGAAGCGCGAGCGCGCAGCATGCAGCGGGGCGGCGCCGTGGCGGCGGGTTTCGATGGGCGGGCCACCACAGTGCACATGCACAGCAGGATGCTGGCAGCATCGTGCCCCCCACGACCATGCAGGACACGGCGGCCGACGGGGCGGCTGATAGCGCTGCGGATGGAGGCGCGGCGGTTGAGGGTGAGGGCGGTGGTGCTCAGCAGAATGGGACAAGCAATCATCGTGTTGTGTCTGAGGCAGGGGGGGAGCTAGTTGAGCCCACCAGCACGCACTCACGTTCACCACAGCGTTGGGCTGGTCTGGCCAGCACGGCTGGTGACAACGCTTCAGGGCCCAACCACCAAATCACCATGCTGCCTGCAGGCGTGCCGGCCAGGGAGGGGCAGGCCAGCTGTGGGGGCGAGAGCCAGGATGCAGGAAAGTCAGCTGGGCAGCGCGTGGCGGTGGCAGCAGGCGGGGACGGTGCAAGGCTGCGCAGCAGCGAGGGCATGGCCAGCCGCAGCGGCGGTGACAACGGCGGGAGCGGCGAGAGCGGCAGCGGCGACGATGACAACCTGATCCGCAGGGTTCTGCATCGCTTCTTCGTCTGACACCGACCAGATGACGCTCGGTCGCTTGGACGATGATTGGTTGTGCATAACTGAAGAAATTTACTTTGTACCCTATGGTATTGTTACACGGCTATGATGCATCAGTCACAAGCACGTCTTTGTATTGTTTTCGATTTGTACCATGTTTCGCAACTTCAGTACCGTACCTGCTGTTTTTACGCATCAGTCAAGAGAGAGCTAGTTTCCATTCCTGGTATCGTACTGCGTGTACTTCAGTAGCAAGCGTGTCACCTGCATGTCACCCGCGAGATCTTTGGTACGCAATGGAAGCAGGGAAGGCAGCATGCTCCCTATGGGCAATTATATTGCAAGCCAGCATGGTGTTGTCAGCAGGACTGTGGTGTGTCAGCCTGGCCACCTGTGTGTCTGCAAGCACGCTAGCAGGCACGCTTCCCGGTTCAGGACGACACCAGACCCTACGCTGGTACTTGCTCGGGACCAATGCTCACAACACGAACCACTACACTATTCGGTACCATGCATTGTGCATCCTGCAGCAATGCAGGACAGGACACACACTAAATAAACGGGCTGTGGCCACAAGCTGGCCAGTACAACAAGCCGTGCTGCAATCTCAACGGATTGGTGCCTGTGTGAGGGTCGTGTTTGTGCTGCGCAACGCGATGCTGCAGGAGTCGACAATCGGGCCGGGCTTCACACATTTCCTGCATGCATGAACAGTAGCAAGTAGATGGGTCATAGTGTGCAAGCAGCGACCGCTCCTGGTACATAGCGTGTTGCGCCTCTCGCATCCCTGTTTGCACACCGCCCCCGCCCCGCTTACTCATTAGGGTCTGACTTTGCCGTTGTGCCACCTGAACATCGACTGGCATCCTAAACCATTGCATTTTGGCATCTCACAGATGGTAAGCTCGTCTGTGTAATATTGCATAGGTGGCCTGGCTGTCGATAGGAGCGAGAACTAACCTTTGATGCTCCAGTGTAGCGCATGGGTGGTTCCAGACGCACCCCTTAAGAAGCAGCATACGTGGCTGGGAACGATTGGTGTGCTGGACCTGGCGCCCTCCTGTGATCCTGCTGCAGCAGCATGCCTAGGCGCACAGCTGGCAGGGGGCAAGAGATGTGAGCGTGCTGCTGCTGCAGTGCTGTAATCTTGGCGGGACCGTTGCAGCTCGCACATGAGCAAACCAGTCTTTACAAGTATGGGAGCCTGGGCAATAAAATAAGCTGAGTAATAGTGCTGTATTGTATCACCGTAGCTTCTCATACCATAGGGCCAGCGGATGATGAGCCCTAGGCCAGGTGCATGATGAGGTTGACGTGCATGCACAGGTTCCCAGCTATTACGTGAGACACATGCGGACAGCACTTTTCAACACGGCGTAAGGTGTCTCACAGCATCCAGGTCGCGTGGTTGGCGCTGCACAAGCGCATCCAGATCGCCAAAAAAGACCCCTTAATCGCCTGGCCTGCCCATTACGGCAGCGCCCCGGCGTTGTAACCTGCAAGCCCACATGCAGAGGTCAGGACCCACATAGGCGCAGCAGGCATCCGCCCAATGAATACACTCCCACGCTAAATCATATGGAATTGGTACGTGTGCAATGTGGGTACCGCAAAGTGCTTGACGCCAGCGAGTGCATGACGGGTCCGATCACGGGTCGGCATGCTTTGCCAGAAGCAATAATCACACACCAGAGCAGTTTTGGCGTGCGGTACGTGAAGCACGTACAGTTGGTAGTGGTTAGGGGTTAACGGGACAGACAGGGGCCGGGGGTAATGCGCACGCTGCACAGGTTGCATAGCGGCCAGGCTAGCCCCCACCATCGCCAACAATGTACGCATGCGCAGGCGTTTTCGCCCTATTTCGGCAGCCCAGGTGATCGGTGCAGAGCGTGGAACACAACGCGTGGTCGGAATGAGACGACAAACGCATCACCTACAACCCTTAAAACGAGCTAAACACTAGGAGAAAACCGATGAAGACGCTGTCAACAGAACCGGCCAAACAAAGTGCGGAAGTGGGCAAGCCTCTTGTACACACCCGCAGCTGGTCTAGGTTGGACCCAAGTGGAGTGGCCCGAGAGTGACACTGCAGTGTAGGGGAAACGCAGCCGACAACTGCCGGCAAAGATCACCAGCAGCATCCGCATCGATGATAATGACACATTAATAGTGATACGGCGCAGCTCGAGCGCCACTCTGCTTTTAACCGGCGAAAGATATGCATGCAGATGAATGGGTGTGTGAGGGGGAGGGTCAAGCGGATAGAAGATGCTTGGGAGAAATGCCAATAAGGAAATACCATGCAGATGCGGGGGGGGGGGGGGGGG
>BDDA01000525.1:37690-59606 GCA_001662385.1 Chlamydomonas asymmetrica
CAACCCACACACCCACACCTCACCTGATGCGCTTGAGCCACTCCTCCACCTCAGTGACGCCCCAGGCGTCCGCCCGGTCTGACGCGCTCACCGTCAGCACCTCCAGCTTCTTGCTGCTGCCGCCCGGCCCGCCCCGGCTCAACCTGGCACCGCAAGAGCACATCTGAATCACTCCACTGCTTCGACTAAGAAATGAGTAATAATGGCTACTTGCACATTTCAGTGCTGCAGGGGTGTCCCAGTGGGGAGCGTGTGAACTCTGTGGCATGACACTCACTTGCCAGCGTCGCCTAGCTCTTTCACCAGCCCCCCAATCTTGGTAGGTATCTGCCTGGGGTCGCTCATGTTGAAGTACAGGCGCGTGCCCATGAGCGCGCCCAGCCAGCCAGTGGGCTTGTACTCGGCCTCGAGCAGCACCGGCACGATCTTCTTGCGCTGCTGGAACGCGTACTCGGCCTCCGTGCGGCACGCCTGGCTCTCCTTGTAGCGCTTGCTCACGCACACAATCACCGCCGCGCTGTCCTCCACCGCCTTCGCCATAGCCTCCAGCGTGCTGCCTGCGCGGGCGGAGAGGAGCGTGATGGTGTGGTGGGGCACACAGGGGACTCACACAGGGAGCAGCGGGTTGCGCAGGCAGCGTGGGCGTGCTTGCGCCATGAAAGCGGTGATGTTGGGACACGTGCGGCCGCGTGGGCAGGTATGGTGCTGTGGCGTAGGATGTATTCAGGTGTGAGCCGGAGGCGCACTGCATGCCAAGCAGGTGGCCTGCCAGGCTTTCCATAAAGGACACGAAAGAGCTGCGCAGCGTCGTGCGGCGCGTGATGGCGTGCGCAGGGGGCACATATGCTACGGGTAAAGCGCGTATTTTGATCACCTGCTTTGATCATGTGCAGCCCCGGTGTGTGTGTGTGTGTGTGTGTGTGTGTGCGTGTGCAGCGTGCAGCGTGCACACTGTTCGTGTTTTGCACGCACGTACCGCTCATCTTGTCTATGTCCATCCATGTCTGGTAGCCCTGTTTCTGGAGCTCCGACTTTATGAGCATGACGCTCTGCTGGCAGCCCCACTCGTACGAGAGCATCACGTGCTGCTGCGCCTTGTTGTCCAGCTCGTCCCCAAGGATACGCGCGGCGCCCTCGTGCAAGCTCTTGACGTCCTGCTCAAGGCCTGCATACGATGCAACGCCCGCAGGTACCGAAAAGATAAGCAAAGTGCAGGGCTCGTAGTGAACGCAAGGTAGCGCGAACGCGCTGTGCTTGAGTGCATGGTGGGCACAAGCGGAGGCTGGACGGGAGCAGCAGTCTCGCTTCATAGCTCACCCAGCGTCCACAAGGCACCCTTTGCCACTTCTCGAGTCTTAGGTGACTCTGTGGTAGCCAGGATATTGCGGATGGCGTCCACGAGCCCAGGCGTCTCGATAATGACGTTTTTGGTGTTTTCGTTGAAAGCCAGGTTCCAAAGCGCTGAAAGTGCGAACCTATGTGCTGTTTCGTTGTTGTGATGCTTGCCGTATAGCACCTCCGCAAGGATTTCCACTCCGCCCTGTAAAAAAGCGCAAACGCGTCGAAACCGACAGTAAGCCATCATCAATATTGATGATTGATGCTGTCGAACCTCCAACTCAGCAGCAAATGGTAGCAGGCTGGTCAGCATCAGGTATACCTTCATTGTTATCAGCTCCTTGTTTTTGTCGTTCACAGAGAGGCTCGCGAGGCCTTGGCACAGCTTCCACACAGTCCAGAAAATACCATGCTTCATGCCCCCTTGGCAAGCAGCATCAAGCACCTCCAGCATTTCCCCCACGAGCTCCTCATCCAGCTGCAGCCTGGGGTTTCCTTCCTCGTGCCCGACGAGACATGCCACTGCGACTGCCGCATTGATACGCGAGGCGGCGTCCTGCAACCACCCAAGCACGACCAGGCACTATCAAAAGCTGCAAAACGCACAAGTTGCAAGTAGAAGGCAGCAGTTGGCGGAGACGGTGACCGAGCTATTGCGTACCGAGCTATTGCGCATTATGGTCACCAGGGGCTCCACAGCACCCGCTTGTATCAGGGTGGCATGGTTGCGCTGGTTATGTGCTAGGTTGCGCAGTACGGCCGCAGCCCGCGTCTGAAGCATTGCACCTTGAGCTGCAATTGCCACCTCTCGGTGGGCAACCTGCAGAAAAGTTTGGATGATGACAGAGTTGGAGTCAATTCCAGAAAAATAGATACACCGCAGCGATACATCAGCAGCCACCAGCATTACCAGCAGTCGCTGGTCAGCGCCAGGCTTATGAATTACCACGTCAGCACTGACAGATTTCGCACTGAACGCCCCCACCCAAGTGCACAGGTTGTAACTACAAGAAAAACCGCACTCACGTCAATTGAACATAAGCCCACGAGCTTGGGTACGAGCCCTGCCTTCATTATAGGCCCATGCGACGCTTCGGCAAAAGCCGCCAATGCCGTAAGCAGGAAGCATAAGGAGCACTGCAGCTCCATAGAGGACCCTGAAAGCCTGCCGCTGATGATATCGACTGCGCCGCGGGCAAAAGAAGCAGCCAGCGCATGCAAGCAATGACCACAACCACATTTATCCAACCCCGGCATGTACACGTATGTAGGAGAGTTCCCTGCTCGCGCCCGGCGTAGGGTTACACCTCAAACCGTTCATACACGGGAATTGCTTCACTTACGTACTCCCTTGTCTACCAAGCTTTGACAGTTGAGGGCGTTGCGGTAGCAAAGTATCTGCACAAAGCGGAGTTGGGGTTAGCCACCGGGGATGCAGCAGAGTATTTGGGCCTGAGCAAATACTGTTGCAGTGCAAGATGCAGCTAAAGGTTTGCGCGTCAATCTTACTTGCAACGCTTCCAACGCCACAGGGTACCCACGGTTGCCTAGGTCCAGGAGACTGTCCATCGCGCCGCTAGCAGCAACTGCATTTTGCAGTCCTTTCACTCCAGGAGACTTGGTATTGACTGCAAAGGCCACGGTTTCTTTTATGCTTGTGGCAGCTGCAAGTGCCTTGACGGGCGCTTCGCCTAATGGTGTGGTTGAGGAAGACCAAGCCTTGAGCGTCGCGAGGTGAGCCTCAATGCTGGATTCACGCACACCTGCCTCTGCCAGGACAGCGCGTGCGACGCCAAGACGCGGAATGGCCGACGTGAGCTGAGTTTGCGCGACTGGAGCCGCTCCAAGAGTGTGGTCATGCTGTGGCGAGACTGCTTGTCGGGGAGCCGCTGGGGTAGGCCGCTGCAAACCCCAGGCGGCTTTCCAACGAGGTGGCGGACAGTGTTGCTGCAACGGCGAGGTTTGCGCCGGGCCCAACGACCGCATTCGTGCAATCATGCTGCACTTTCGGTCTGTACACAGGGCTGTCCAGCGTAGTTGTAGGTCGTGTTACTGTTGCCAAAACGCGGAATAGGTTGACACAAACTCTGTAAGGAGTAGGAGCCTTCAGGCAAAGGGGTTGGTCCACAGGTCTGGGACGCGCATCCACAAGCCTAAACGAAGAACGTTGTGTGTGTTAGGCTGAATAGCAGGAGTGGAAGGAATTTGAGCTGCTTTGTCATACCAGGACGCATATGCCTGCAACTCTTCTTGCCCTGTGTTATGCACTCCGAAAGCCACAACACCCCGGTGCGAACTACAAATGTGAAAATGTAGAGTATAGCCACTTACTTAGCATGAGGCACGCACAGCAGTCTCTTAGGACACTGCATGCAATGCATTTTCACTGTAGTTGATACCAGAAATAATCAAGAGTCCGAAGTGCCGAAGCACCTGGCGCCGCTGCTGCTGGTGGTCGCTTGCCGCTACGCCCAGCATTTCCCGCAAAGCCAGCGTTGACTTTATGCAACGTTTTGTCTACAATAAAATATCCAGACCACTGGCCAGAGGCCCTTGACTGAGCAGGAGTGTCAGGCGCTGCTGAAACCAACCGGCGTTGCTGAAACCACCGGCTCGGTTTCAAGCTGCACGCCTGTGGAATGCACGGTGGCGTCGGACAACCTCCTGCACTAGCGCCCGCTCTATGTCAGGTTCTTCGGCAGCACGCACAATTGTGGTTGTGTTCACGTTAGGCACAGCACCGTTGGCCGTGACATCGGCGGGAAGCGGCTTGGCGTCCTCGGGAGGTTGAGACGCCACAATCGGCTCCACCAGCGTCACCTTGTCCTTGCGGTTGTGCAGCAGGTTAGCAACCACCAGATGCACGCCGTACTTGTTGAGGGCGCCACTGGCCTGTACTCAGACAAAAAACACGCCAGACACAGGTGTATGGAAGCGGTGCAAGCAAGGATTGCTGCAACACAAGGAACCTACTGCTAGACGTCTAGAGTTATGCGCACCTTTGTTATGAGTAGGTCTTGGTCGGTTTCAAGCTTGAAGCTAACGATGAACGAGCCAGCAGCCCATTCACGTGCAAGAGCACCAAGCATTTTTGGCACCTGCCGAGCAACCACACACGCACCCGCACACAACCTTCAGTGCTTGCAACGACACGCTGTATCCTACCAAAGCAACCGGTGCTACCATGGATAGCATGGGTGGCGCCGCCATTGTGTGCAAGCATGTGTAACCAGTATTCGGCACGTGCAAACAACAGGCCAGCACCAGACAGTGTTTGTGCCTCTCAGGTGCTGTTGTGACGCTGCTGTTCCACCATTGAAGTTAGGACAGTGCATGCGGTTGTGTGCAGTGCGGAACTCCAAAGCGTGAGGTATCATGCACCGCAATTCGTCGTGCCTCATTCACACATCCGCACATAGGCAGGATCCACGGTAACGGGATATGGCCATGCACTGGTGCAGTGCAGGTTTAAAGGTGTGCATGGCCTATGCCACGCAACACAGTGGGAGGTGGCCGTGTAACCTGTCCCCGTAATCGCTTGCGTGGTCTACATACGCACATTCTGCAGGCGAAGCGTAAGGGGCCCACCCGAGCTCTGGATTTTGTTTAGGGCCTGCAGCAGCAGTGGCAGCAGCAGTCAAGTGCGCACATGCATGCGCTTGGAGGAGGTGAAACGTGTCAGGTGTGACATACCGCAACGGGTGGAAGTCTGGAAGATCTACAGTATTGCACACCAAACGGCACTGCTGATGGTCGTAGGCCATTCCTGTAACAAAACTGTTGGGCGACTGTGCACCGTACAATCACTGAGCAAGAGTCGTAGTCACGATGGTCCATGGCACGATGATGAAAGTTAGGCTGATAGGCACTGCAGCTATGCCGATGCTGTACAACCCCTTACACCAAACAGGGCGCCGTTGTGATGCACAAATGCCAGCGAAATGACCGCCATACCAAATGCCAATGCCATGATGTTGAGGCATGCCAGGCGGAATGCATCAAAGCTCGGCCGTGCAAAGCGTCGTGGGTTGCTACCCACCAGGTCGCTCCATGGTATGTAGAAATCCGAAACTGCTGCTGCCAAGTAAAACATCACCGCACTCGTGAATGGCTTGCATGCGCTGGCGATCACATAGAGATACTGCACAGACACGATCAATGCACGCACACATGTAACATGTTTGTACATGGATACACTTTTTGGACTGCCCAGGACCGACAAATACATGTGCGTTGGGCAGGTTCAAACGTTTCAAGGCGAAGCCAACAGGCACTCACACTCAAGTAGCACACCACTAACCTTCAAGTACTCAAAGAGAGTCTCATAGCTCACTCGGAGGAGTGTGCCCTGCGCTCGCACATCCGCCAGCCGCTGTTTGAGCTGGACGATCCCATCAACGTGCTCTGGGCGCACCGTTAGCGTGTCGGAAACAGCCGTCACGGGGTTGAACAGCTGGTCAACGACGCTGACTGTGTCTCCAGAGGGGAGAAGGCGCTCGTAGGGCTGTATAGAGCCCTTGCGTGTCAAGAAAATCACTGCATACCCAGCCTGCAGCAGCACGGAGCACCGTGTACCGTGAGCAGGTACACAGCAAACGTAGGTTCTTACGCTAAGTGAGGACGCAGGAAAGAGTGTAGAGAGGACTTGAGCAAAGGCAGGCGGCAGTAACGCCCAGTTGCAAGCAATGTTTTGCTGTCTGCCAGCCGCACGGATGCAGCAGGTCGCCACTGAAAATGAGGCCAATACGGACGCTCACCTCCAAGAAACGCTCAGCTGATATCGCACCACGCGTGCCGGCACTGAAGTTATCTATGAATCGCACACAGCGCCGCTCGAGAGGCACGGTTGTTCCGCCTGACGTCACCACCACCAAAGGCCGCTGCAGGCGCCCAGACGTTTCCCCACCGGTGGCGTTCCTTGCAAGGAAAGCGTCCACGGCTTGCTGTACAGGTTCAGGATCAACAGGGCAGTCCGCCAGGAAGTCCTGGACTGATACCGCATCCTCCAGGTCAGCAGGCATGGTGTATTGCGTTCACAAGTGGACAGTACCGGTAGCGGCCAGGGTGCTGCAACGGATATTTTCAAGATGGGGCTGGAACCATGCTGCTCAGGCTCGCTGCTGGCACTGGGGTTCATCAGAACGTTTTTGCGATGCGCTGGCTCCGAAGTACGAAAGGCGAAGTGGCACTAGGTACTAGGCAGGCAGCATGCATTCGCCTCCATCTTCACAGATAATTGGCAATCTTGGTTCACGTTTTCAGCCGCACACAGCTTTCTAGGCTCACTATGAGCCTCATGCTCGTTCCTGTCCATTTTGAAACGTTTGACCACGTAAGCGTGTCCACACTGATGCTCACAGTAGACTGACTCCACCACAAGTGAACATGGAGGCTTCAGAAGAGGAGGAGCTCCAGCCACTGGCCACAGCTATGGACGTTGCCCCGGATATGTTGCAAGCCGCAGCAGTGTTCTTCCGCTGGCGACAAGCGGCCCTAAAAGTGTGTGAAGCTCGCTCGCCCCCTGGCAGTGTACTTGGTTCTATAGCAATGCTGACGTGGAAATATTGACCTTGCGCAGGCGAACTTCCGAAGCGAGCTTGCTTCGCTGCTTGAGGCAGTGTCAGAGGAAGAGGAGAAACACAAGACCTTGCAAGCACAGAAAGACGAACTGCAGAAGCAGTGAGCAATGTTTCTAATTGGTCCTGTCACCGGTGCTTTCTAGACCTGCTCTAGCCACACCGCATCACGGTTTCTCCAAATCTGCTCTGCTGCTGCAGGCTGACCGATGCCCATGAACGGCTTGCCCAAGCCGGAGCATGGCAGCGCTCAGCTCAGGTCCAGATTGAGTCTCTTCAAGCGCAAAACGATGAGCTCTTCAAGGCGCTGGAAACGACCAGCGTGCAGGCCAGGTGCGTTCGCAGGCCCACCTGCTGCCTACGATGCACGTTGACCAAATGTGGGGATTCAGTGTGACTCCAACACCTGTGCAATATCAGCGCCCCTTATGTCAATGTGGGCCATTTGAGTACTCCAAAGCACGAGCAATCAAGGTTTCATGCGCATGCGTTTCGTTAGGCTTCACCTGTGTCCCCACCCACACGATGGTTGCTTGGGGGTCAATCGCTGGCGCACAGGACCCAAGCGGAGCAAGGCAAAGCCGCAGCGGTGATGTTCCATGACGAGGTGGAGCGGCGCAAGGACGACAAGCAGGCGGGGCGCCTGGAGCTGGACTCGCTCAGGGCGCAGTACAGCGCGCTGCTCGCGCAGCAGCAGTCGCTGCTGGAGCGGCTCTCGCAGCGGGACAAGGAGGTGCGGGCCGGCGCCTGAACGCCGGAGAGGGGAGGCCGGGCTGTGGCGCTGTGGTGCAGGGGTGCCATGCGGGCGCAACAGGCTGCACGAATATATATATGGCATCAGCGAGATGCAAGCGCGTCAGGACTCTGTGAACCTGTTTGCAGCGGCCTTAGCGGGCCGCTGCGAATTATGGATACAACCTTCGGGCAGTGATGCAGTGATGCACGCAGCTCAGAATGCAAGGCACTCGCACCTGTGTCATACACAGCACGAGCAAATCACTTGCTCCAGGAACATTGCCGCGTGCCTATTCCATTTTGACTTGGGTCACTGCACCCTCGCACGCTCGCATGTAAGCGAACTTGAGTTTGACCTCCCCGTGCCAAGCAATCCATGCAATTCCCACGCAACTCCCACGCATGCGCATGTTAGCACCAGCAACGCTGAAAGTTGTCATGTGGGTCATAAGCGCAGGTAGCGGAAGCGAGCCAAGCGGCCACACGCCTGGCGAAGGAGGCGCGTGACGCTCAGGAGGAGCTGGTGAAGCTCCAGGGGGTGGTGAGGGCCACAGGTCAGTGAGCGACGGACCACCTGGCATGTCGAACCTAGCCCCAGGGTACAAACAATCCAGTTCAACCCACCCTGATCGTGTGAGCCCCCATAATCGCAATGCGGGAGTCCATGCTCCACCTGGAAACCATTGTAAATCCATGCAAAAGCACGGACCGTACCCAAATGGCTCTTGAGCACTGACTGCGGGCACGAGCTGAGATCCCCTGCATGCATCCCTAATGCATTTATGCATCACAGGCGAGCGTGCGGCGGCCGCTGAGGGCAAGGCTGCGGCCAAGTCCGAGCAGGCGTCGCGGCTGGTGGAGGAGCTTGGCGCGCTGCGTGAGCGCTACTACGCAGAGCTGAGCGAGCTCAAGGCGGCGCGCGTGGCGGGCGCGGAGGCGGCGCGGCTGCAGGAGCGCCTGGACGGCACGGCGGCGGTCAACGCATCGCTGGTGGCGGCCAGGTGCGCCACCAGTCCACCACCCGCACGCGTGTTTGCGAGCAATTGGCGTGGGGCCACTGAAACAAACCCATGTGCTGGTATGTTGTTGTCAATGCCTTGGAGCATGCATGCGCATACATGCATATAAAGAGCATGCTGCATGGACGTGCAAGGCAGCAAATGCTTAGGTACCGCTTACGCGGCCATAGAAAGTGGCGACCGGGCATATTGTTAGCAGCAAGTCAAACCAGGGACAGCTGCCTCTAAGAATTACATCGTTGGTGATATCATCCGGGATGCGGTTGGTATGCGTGTTTTGCGTGCCAGGGATGAGCTGCGCGCTGCAATGGATACGATGATGGCCAAGCTGACGGGTGCTGAGGAGCGCATAGGGCGCATGGCAGCTTCGGGCGGCATTCGTGATGCTCTGATTGAGGTGAGGCACAGCAGCAGGTGGCAGTGCCGACCAACCGTTTTTCGATCCAGGCTTCAGTGCCAGACTGCGTCTTGGATGTATGGGTGTATGTTATTTTATGTTATGTTACATCAGGTATGTATGGGTGTATGCTGCAACATGGTGCGATTGCAGCATCACCCCTCTCGCCTGCAACAGCAGCGTCACCCTGTCACCTGGGGCCCACAGGGACATGCAGCACCATCCAGCCAACACTGCCTGATGCAGTCGCACACAACCTGCCAAATTGACGGCATGCATAGGTTCCTGCCATGTCCTCATGTTGTGTGCGCTTGCTGCTTTGCCTGCGGGGTATTCGCACTGTATCATGCGTGCTGCCGTTTCATCGCTGAATCATGTGTCTGGCGCATGTCAGGTGGTGATGGACATGGACGAGGAGAGCTACGGTGCTCACGCCACCATCAAAATCGCTGCTGAGCTGGACGCCAAGATCAATGAGAATGCAGGCCTTGCGGAGCGCCTGGCGACCGCCAACACAGTGGTGGTGCAGCATGAGGGACACATTGGGTGAGGCGGGGCTGCGACATGCATCTGCCTGGAGACCTGCGCTTGGCCCAGCTGCAAAGCTCAATTTACCACCACCATTGCATGCTGGCTGATCCAGCACCCACTTTGGTTTTGCTTGAGCGGCATTGAGCAAGCAGCCGCCTGCATCATGAGTGTTGATGGGAGGATGTTGTTTGGGCGAATGCCAGCTTAGCAAGGCTCTAGGTCAACAGTTTGTTCACCGTTGTGTGCAACAACGTATGCATGCACATGTGGTTAGGATAGCAATGCGCTTGGGTTGAGTGGATAGGGAACCGACAAAACGTGCGCGAGCGCGTGTGCGTGTGGGTGGCCGCTTGCAGGCGTCTTGCCAGCGAGGTGTCCCGCCTGGAGTCTCAGCTGGGCGAGGTGGCCGAGCACAAGGCGGTGCTGCAGCGCATCAACGCGGAGCTGTACGCGGAGATGCAGCGGCTGGCGGCGGAGAGCGCGCTGGGGCCGCTGGGCATCATGGACGCCGACGGGAACGTGAGAGCTCGGGGAAGCATTGCGGACGAGGGGAGCGATGGGGGCTGGTCCATGCAGTTGGTATGGACTGGCCCCTGTCCATGCAGCTGCCGCCACAGCGCGCTGCGGTCAATGAGATACATTGATGCGTAGCCCTCACCTGTGATGCACACCTGGATGGTGTCCACTGCCACTCACTTGAGCGCTTTCATAGCGTTGGGTGTGTGCATGCGGCCGCTGAACCTGCCTGGCGGCATCATGCTGCATGTAATGCTGTACTGCCTGTGCTGGCTGTGCAATTAAATACATACATGCCGTGCTGCTTGCTGCCCGATACGTCCACGGCGGTTGTGTCTAATGACAGGTGCTGGCACCACGTACGAGTCCTAGCGCAGCAGGAGCAGCCTCGTTTGCCGCCGCCGCCACCGCGCCTGCGGCCAGCCAGATGGAGGCGCAATCCACCGCCATGCGCGTCATCATCGTTGACCGTGCGTTTGGGCTGGCGGCGCTCAGCCACGCCATAGACGGCGCACGCATGCCCGAGGTTGCAGGCATTAAGACGCGCCTGGTGGGGTGCCAAGGTGAGGCAGGTCGCCTGCACGACAGGCGTTGTGGGTTGAGTGCACGTGTGGGCAGCTACCGATACACATGCCTCAGCTAAACGCGCCTGCTCAGCCCTGCAAGCCCCGGCAGTGCAACGTTGCACGCTTTTAAACGCCTGTTTGCCTCGCTTCGGGGTACCTGGCTTGCGTATCCTGGTTTGAAGCGAACAGCTGGAGGTCATGCTGGTATGGTTGGTGCATGGTAGCTTGCTGCTTCGCAGCGCGTGGAAAGTCGTGCCTGGCAGCAAGCGTGGTGGCTGTTCTACCATCTTCACCTGGCTGCGCCGTTCACATTACGTTATGCTGCGTGTGGTCTTGCCGGCGCAGGGCGCATCGAGGAGGTGCGGGGGCTGATGGAGCGGCTGAGCGAGCTGCTGGCCAAGCGCCCCGTGGACGTGGTAGTTCCGGAGCTGAAGGAGGCGCTGCCGCGCTCCATCAAGGGCGTTGAGGAGGCGGAGCTGGCCCTGCTGGCGTGCAGGGAGGACCTGGCGGCAGCCCAGGTGAGAGAGCGTTGAGCAAGCACCAAAAACGCCAGGTGGAACGTGAAAGACACAGTGGGATGTTTTTGGGATGTTTGGTTGTTCAAATGCGTAGCACAGACATAACGGTACTGACACAGTGACATTCGCTGCCATCAAGCAGGATGAATCGCAGTAAGTTACCCATTCGAATGGACGGCGGAGCGCTCAGGAACGTACTGCAACCACAACGGCTGCTGTAAACACGTACTCATACGCTACCCCAACGCTCATACGCTGCCCCAATGCTCGTTCTTTGCTGGTGTCTGCAGGTGTCTGCGGTGAGCGTTGAGGCCGCGCTGATGGCGGCCGAGTCCAGCGTGGCGCAGAGTGCGGCGCTGCTGGCTGCGTGGGGTCAGCTGATGGGCTCGCTGGTGGCTGAGGAGGGGTCGCTGGACGCAGACGTGCGGCAGAGCCTGCGGGACGAGCTCAAGGTGAGGCATGTGGTGCGGCAACGCGTGTCTACGTTACCATCAGCCGTATCTCACCGGGCACGTCACGGTCCACGGTAGCTCACTTTTGCATTTGAGGTCCACCACTGATGTACTGTTGCGTTGGGCAGGGCCTGCGTTGGGTTGAGTTTGTTCGTGGACCTTTTGAGGTTGCGTTTTTGCTCCATGAGACATCCTGCATGTGCCATCTCTTTATCAATCGTTGTGCGTTATGACCCCCTGCCTGATCCACGCACTGCGCATGCGCTCGTTGACGCCATCACCAGGTGCGTGAGGACATCATCCACCGCGCCCTGGTGGACATGGCGGCCGTTGCTGCGGGTCTGCTGGCGGGTGACGCGGGCTATGCGGTGGTAGAGGTGGCGGTGCGTGAGGCGCAGAACGCGCTCATGGAGCTGTCAGCGGCGCTGGCGGACCGGTGAGCGTACTGCTAAAACACCAAATCAGACACTAAATCTGGTATCAGATTGCTTGAATAGGATGCTGTACACGTCCAAGCTGCGGTCACACGGCTGTACATTGCTTCTGGCACCGTTTTGTAACTCGTGTTGCAGCCTTTCCCAACCCAAATGCCTGTGAATTACCGTACACGGCTGATTGCGGTTGTCCACACTGCAACACTAGCTTGAGCTGAGCGTACACTGCCTGCGTGCCTGGGCGTTTGCCTTGCGTGTCGCCATCGCGCCCGTGTGCAGGAACAACGACGCCGTGGCGCTGCGCAGCCGCATGCAGTCGGCGGAGGCGTATCTGATCGATAAGGCGGGGCGCGCAGGGCGGCTGCGCGCCATCGTGGCGGGCCTGCCGGGCGACCTGGCAGGCTACGTTGAGCGAATGACCGCCATCCTGCCAGACTTGGCGGTGCTGAGGCCCGCGCTGGAGGTGCGGTTTGGTGCTGCATCATAGCTTTGGCCAATCTCACGACTGAGAAGGAAGGCCCCAATGGCACGAGTTCCGTTGAGAAGGCGTGTGGGCAAGGAGTCTGGCTCAGACAGCCAGTGGCTGTCTGGCACCTGCACGAGCACGCATTACTATCGCAAGGAGGCCACACAGCGTCCGCTGCATTGGCGGTTTTGCAGCATTTTGCTTTGCATCACGTATCTGACAAGATGAGCTGACGTGGTGGCACACTGGGTGCCACTGTTGAGAAGCCTGCTCGGGTTCCGCTTTCGGCTCTGCCTGCCGATTTGCTGCACTGACATTGTGCACCTTGTCCACGGCGTGTTGTGGGGTGCTGCGCAGGAGATGCTGTCCACGCTTCAGGCCTACGTGGCGGCGGGCGAGGGCGCGCCCCCCCTGGACGTCGCCACGCTGCATGGCGAGGTGCTGATGCTGCGCGCGCTGGTGCGGCAGCGCGACAAGACCATCCACGACCTGGAGGCGGCGGGCGCAGTCATCCGGTGAGGCCGTCAGGGTGCTTCCCGCCAAGTGAAGGGCATTTCCCTCTGCCGCTCAAGAGCAGCCTCGTGATTGGTCGTTTTCTTCAGGGGCAATGATCGTAGCTGAACCCATAGATGCGGCATTACACCGTACTCATACAGGGAATGTGTGGACGCCTGAGCTATACAAGCGCCTGCCGCATGCACCTGGCAAGTTCTGTCTTGTCAAATCACATAAACAGGTAGGAAGTCCTCGTGCTCATCCTTGCGTTTCACGTGTGTGTTGCTTGGTGCGGTCGCGGTGTTCAGGAGCGGGCCGGGCGGCGGCAGGGGTGGCCATGGCGGCAGCGGCTCGGGCGCCAACGCGCTCAAGCTGGTGCCCTTGGAGGCGCTGCACACGGCGGAGCGCATGCGGGAGAGCGTGGAGGCGGACAGGTGAGGCAGAAACAGGCGCCCGTGGGGCCATGCAGTGTGATTTATGTGGGGGCATTTGGTGGCATATGCGTATGCCTAAGACAGGTGACGGGCCGAGAGAGCCTCATGCGGTCATGCTGCCGTGCTGTGGCTTGACGCCTGTCTCCGCTCCCCCCATCCCAGCAGCCGTCCTGCTACCTGTCTGCAGGCTGTGGGCGTGCGCCGCATACCTTCATACAGGCTGGGTTTAAGCAACTCATGGGCACACCGTGTCTGTCATAGGCAGTGCCCGATCATGCACGCTATTGCCGTGCCAGTCTCCAGAGCATTCTGAACCCCCTGTTAATGAAAGGGTACTGCATTGGCGTTTACCCCTTCATTAGCAGGGGAATGGTGGCCTCAGCGAGCAAGCTTCAAGAGCAAGCAGTCCAGAAGTGCTCATCAAAAATCTAACCTAACCTCTGTATAACTTCAAACTGCAATGCAACGGAGCAACGCATGCGCTGTTCTATGGACTCGTGTGACGCGTTGTCAGTCAGTGCCTCCTGCGTGTTGCGTGGTGGTGGTGGTGGGCCTGCAGGACGCGGCTGCTGGGCAAGCTGGCGGAGCAGCGCCTGCGCGTGCTGGGCGCGCGGCACAAGCTGGTGGGATACCTGGAGGCGGTGCGGGCGGACGCTGACCTGGCAGAGGCCTTCCACAAGTGGCGCATGGCGGCCGCGCTGACGCAGGTGACACCCCGGTTGCGTCACCCGACCGCACCGAACTTCTCTCTCGTGCTTGTTACCCCCATGCGTGTTACCCCCTTGATATGTGGCGGCACACATCACATCGCCCTGGCGATGACATACTCATACGCTTGCGTACCACAGCACTGGTATCCTGTACGTAATAATGCCCCTTTACCAAGTGTGCACGCATGGGCAGCAGCTCCACACAGCGGTAAACGAAATCACCCATGTTTCACAGGGCACCGAGCTGAGCTATATGGACCTGCTGTATGCGCGGCTGCATGTTTGCATAACGAGCGAGCGCCAGCTCAGTGGCGTCGTGTGAAGCCTGATGTACGTGCGCTTGTTGTAAGCATCGCGTGCGCAGATGGAGGCCGCTCGTGGCAAGATGCGTGAGGCGGTGGAGGCGCAGGCGGCCATGCAGCTGCTCAACGGGCGGCGCGTGCACACGCTGGGCGCCGTCATGAAGCGCCTCGCGCACAGGTGGACCGACACGGTCGCCTATGCCGCGCTCTACGTGTGGCATAGGCAGGCCCGCAGACAGGTACAGAGGCCCGCCCATTGCTGCTGTTGCTGCTGCTGCTGCTGCTGCTGGTATTTATACCCACGAAAGCCTCGGGGACGCCTTTGCAGATCGTTTTTGACTGAAAAGTAACAGCGGTCCTTTGGCTGGCACGCCGAACGCGAAATCCTTTGCTGATCGTCTTCAACTGAAGGTGGAAGCGGTGGTAGATGTGCCAGGTCGGACGACAAAATCCTTTGCAGACCACGCTTCATTGACAAGCTTAAGTGGTGTTTTGTGTGGCAGGCGCTGGCGCGGGGGATGTGGCGTGGCATGTATGACCAGCTCTTGACGCTGGATGCGGACGCGCAGCCCCCGCCCTCGTACGACGACGTCATGTACGGCGCGCCCACGACAGTGGCGCAGCGGCTGGTGGTGTACCACCAGGACCCAGCGGACTGGCGCGCGATGCGGGCCATCAACGGCGCGCAGGTATGCGATGCAGCAACAGCCGCGAGCCTGGCGGGCACCCCCACTCTTGAGCGTGTTTCCCCGGCTGCACAAAACGTGTTTTGAGTGTTGTTCCCTGCGACGACAGGTTGTGAAGTACTATCAGGTACTATCAGGTTGTGAAGTACTATCAGGTAGTATCAGGTTGTTACAGCTCCTGCGATGCCTTCTTGCACCTGACAATGCAAGGATCGCTCGTTGCAGTGTACCATCCTGGCGTTTTAACCCCCAAATGCTTTGGTGGCACGGTGTGCGAGTGCTCTGTGTCGTTCATTTGTTGACCACCCCAGCCCCTGCACGCGTGTGTGCTGTCGCGCTGGCGCTGCACAGGTCTGCCGGCTCGTCCTGCAGATGTGGCGCGCATGGGCGCGGCTGCATGGCATCAAGCGCCAGGTGGAGGGCCTCAGCAGCGCGCTGCCGCTGTGGGTGGCGGGCATCGGCGACCGGCGGCGCTGCGAGCGCGCGTGGCTGGCGTGGCGGCTGGTTTGCAGCGAGTCGCGGCTGGAGGGCGCGCGGGCGGCGGCGCTGCAGGCGCAGGCGGCTCAGGAGGCGGCGGCGGCGGCGCGGCTGGAGGCGGAACGCGCAGCGGAGGAGGCTGGGGAGCGGGTGGCGGCGGCGCAGGCGGACGCGGCGGCGGCGCAGGAGCGGTGAGGGTTGCAGGGAGCAATCGGTCACACCACCCTGAACTGCACGTGGGGTCGTGGTGCTTCCACTGCTTGGCGCCCCAATACACTGGCATTACGCGTTGCCTGTGTGACGGTGGGGTAACTGACAAGTACGACCACCTCCACGATGGCAGCTGTGGCGAGCAAACATGCATACAGTGTAGCGTGGTTCAGTGTGGCTGTGTGGTGGGCAACGTGTGTTGGTTGCGTGCAGGGCTGCCATCGCGGAGCAGCAGCTGGCCGCGGCAGCAGAGGCGGCTGGCCCCGGCGGCGCCTCCAGCTACACCCTCAGCGCGGAGCCCTCCAGGCTCTCGCAGCCGCCCGGGGCCGGCCTCAGAGCCACGACAGGTGGAATGCCGGACGAGCCCGCGGCGCATGCAGCAGCACAGCGCAACGCCTTCTCCGAAGGTGCGCGGGCCACCAGCCCCCGTGCGGCTGTCAGAACCACCGTATGTGGCATAACTGCCTATGCACCAACACGCTTGACCATGCCAACGCCCCACCCTCCACGACACCGGATACCGTCATACCGCACACTTGTTCGATCAAATGATGAGAACCTTGTTTGGTTTTGCTGGTGTGTTCTTTTCGCAGGCGGGGTGTTGCGCGGAGCGGAGCTCACAGGCGCGTACCTGCCGGCAGTGCACACCGTGCTGGCGCCGCACGCGCAGGCCCCCGCGCACTCCGCCATGGAGGCGCTGGTGCACGCCACGCAGGCGCTGGAGCGAGCGCAGCACAGCGCACGCGGCGCGGCCGCCAGCGCCGGCGGCGGCCCCAGCCTGGGCGGCCACCTCGAGCAATCGCACGCGCAGCAGGCGCCGCAGTCCTCCCAGCAGCACTTCCCACAGTTCCGGCCCGCTGCGGCAAGCATAGGCGGCGTTGGTTCAACTGGCGGCGATGCGGGCGGTACCTGGCAGGCCAGCCAGCGCGGGATGCCGGATGTCATGGTCAGGACGCAGCCGCTGGACGCTGCTGCTGCAGCAGGCGAAGCAGGCGTGGCGGGTTTCGAAGCAGCGCCCCAGCCACGCGCCCCGCTGCTCACGCAGGGCTTTGTGTCCACGGCTCGCTCCAATGCACCGAATGAGCCGCCGCTGGCACCCCCGCCGCCCGCCGGCCCGGGATCACGCCGCACTGCTGTCAGGAGCCTCAGCTTGGGCGGCGATGCACGGGACGCGAGCGGCGGCGGCGGCGGCGGCGGCGGTGGTGATGGAATGGGACAAGCTTCGGCGGCGGCACGCGCAACAAGGGACCCGTTCCGGTCCGTAGGCAATAACATGCAGGCCGCGCAGCACACGCAGCACAGCCTGCGGGCCAAGTCTGTTGGGGGAGGCGGTGGGGCTGGCAAGCCCAGCCTGAGGAGCAGCGGCAGCCGCTGGACATCCGCTCCTGGAGGGGTCGCCCAGCAAGGTGAGTTCACCTGTTGCCCTGCCTGTTGCCTGTGCTGCACAATCCGTCCGCCTATCCGCTGAGTTGGCAGGACGCTTGAGGCACGTTCTGCCTGGTTGCTGTGCATCGCCCTGTGCACAGCGTATGCAGCAACTGCGAACTGCAAGTCAGCTGTTCGGCACGCTGACAGATTCGGATCATGCACTGTTTGTGTGCTGCCAATCGCTCTGCCAATCGGTGCTTTACTTCCCAGAGGTATACTCTTACATACGGTGCATAACAGCTGCGCATACTGATGTTCCCTGCATTCGGCCTGCCAATGGTTGCATGTACAGGCCCGGTGCACGTGCCTGCCCCATCAGCACCGACCGCCGCGCAGCCGTCAGCGGGGCGCCTCATACAGCGCGCACACCAGCTGGCCAGCGCGGTGGACGCCATCAGCCAGGGCCTGCACCACACCGCCGACATGCTGCAGCCGCGCACCAAGGTGCTGCAGGCGGCGCTCATGCAGGCCAACGCAGGTGAGATATACGGTATTCGGGCGGGCAGGAAGAGGACGGGCCGGGGAAAGACATTTGTTTGTAAGCGCCTCCGTGCATGGCGCGGGATGACACGCCGCGTGGCAGCTTGGCAGGCGCACTGCAAGTGTTCAGGAGCGAGATCCGCATGCACGACATCCCTTCACGTGTGTTGCTTGAATGATTGTGTGCATGGCCCCTCCCTGGTGCCGTCTGCTGACGCGCAGCGTCCTCGGCGGTATCGGAGCAGCAGCAGCAGCAGCGCGTATCGTCGCCCACGCGGCGAGTGACGGCCGACAGCGTGGCGATCGAGTACGGGGACGCCGCTGACGGACGGCGGCGCGCGTTATCTCCAGCGGGCCGGCAGCAGCTCAGTGCCAGCAGCCCTCAGGGCTCCCCCTCACGGTACAATTTCGCCCCCCTCCCTGCCCCTGAGCCCTCCCTGGACGCCTTGCTGAGCCCTACCTCCAGCCCCACACGCGCTCGGTCCGCGTCCGCAGGCCCGCCGCACACTCGTCCGCAAGCGGCGGATGATGACATCAGCCGCCACGAGTCTGCTGGGGGTGGCTTCGGAGCGCAAGATGGCGTGGCACGCTTCGGCGAATCTGCCGGTGGTGTGGCTGGGGCCAGCCAAGGCGGAGTGTCGTATGTGGGCATGGAGGCCCGGGAACATCCGGCGGCCGCTCCCATCACACACCCGCAACTCCAACACCGCACAGCGCCGCCGCCACACTTGCAACAACAGCCGGCTCAACCGGTGCTTGCAGCTCAGCAAGGCCAGCGGCCAGCCCAGCAGCAGCAGCAGCAGGGGACCATGCGCAGCACGTCGCGTTCAAGCACGACCGCGTTTGGACGGACAACGACCCTAGAAGCATCGGGGCAGCAGCAGCAGTACCCGGCGCAGCGGCCAAGATCGGTTCCCCGTGGTGCAACGCATGGGCTCTCATCGGAGCGTGATCGTCCGATGAGGAGCGCGCAGCCGCACCCCGGCTACCAGCCTGAGGGCTTGAACGGGCTGATGAGCCGCATGCCAGGTGAGCAGCATGCAACGCTCCACTTGATTGCACCAGGTCTAAACCCACGGTAAACCTCAGTGGGTACAAGCCCTGAGCCACCCGACAACAGCCACGGCCAAAGCATCTGATGAGCGCATCAACGCTGATGCTTCCACTGATGCCATCACAAGGCATCAGCATGCCTAGGCTCGGTGCGCTGAAGCCAGAGTGCCAGAACCCCTGCCGTGTGTGTGCGTTGTGATGCTGCAGGGAGGCATGCACCCATACGCGATGCCGCGCGGCCCGTCACTAAGGCGCTGCCCATGCCCGCCACAGACGCCGCGTCCTACACGCTCGCACCCGGGCCCGGCACCGACACCAACATGTGAGCGGCCAGCAGCGCGTGCAGAACCCCCGCCACATGAAACGCACCAGCCAGCCTACCTGAGCAATGCCGTTCCATCGCAGGGTGTGCTCTGCACGATCTGTTGTGTGGATTGGCTCGCTTTACGCACCACTGCGATGCACAGCTGGTTGTGTGTGCGCGTTCGTGGGTGGGTGGGTGCGGGGATGGCGACGACGCTGCTCCGCCCCACTGGCAGGTATGCGAGCAAGCTGTGCACCCAACCACCCATATAAGTATATGTGTATCCAGTTGTATTGTATCCAGTACTGGCAATACCGTGCCCTACTCCACCTGCCCCTGCAGGCCTCGCTACGTGCCCAACCGCGTGCTGGAGGACACCGTCAGCCTCTTTGCCAAGCGCAGGCTTCCCGGCAGGGAGCCCGGGCTGGACAACCTCACGGCCCTGCCGCCCGTTCCGCTGCAGCGCACCATGGCGCCCCTCTCAACATACGTCCCTGCCAGCAACAGCGTGCCGGGGCCGCTAGGAGGGCTGACGCAAGGTACTTGCGTGGCTCTCCGCTGCAAGTGACTGCCACTTGAACTGCCGTTACAAGGAGCACCCGTTAACTAGCAGCCCACATGGATGTGCACCTGGCTTGGCTTAGGTCGGAATCTGATACGAATGCACCATCCAGGGGATTTGTATCTGCTTCCTTGATAAATGCGCACTTTGATTGCTGTTTGCAATGCGTCCCTGGGTGCAGGCGTTGAGGCCTTCACTGGTGCGCAACAGCAGCAGCTGCAGCAAGCCGCTGCCGGCTTCGCATCTGCATTCCCGTCGCCACCGACGTCCATGTCGCCAGGCGCTGCCACGGCCTCCGCATCCGCGTTCACCAACTCCCTGCAGCAGGCGTCCCTGGCCATTTCGCACGCAGCCGTGGCCACAGCGGCAGCAGACGCTGCAGCAGGCACCGCACAGCAAGGGCGGGGCCCGAAAGTGGTACGCTTTGAGCGCCTGTCCCCAGCAACGGCCGTGGCGCCGGCACAGGCGATTACGGGGTTGTCCCAATCACCCCGTGGTGAGCAGCCAGTGACATACATTAGGCTTCCGTCGCCCGTCCGGGTCAACATACGCTTACAGAATTAACGCGTGTACACATGAGTGGAGGGTGAGAGGATGGGGCATCGAGTGGTGTGGCCTCCAGGGGTGTCCACCGGCTGGCTGCCATGCATGATGCCACTGAACAAGCGCAATAACGACTCGTGAGCTTGTCCGGGTCGAGATGCATTGTAAGAGTTACTGTCGATTATGCGTTGCTGACCGCATGCGGCGTGCAGTCCGGAGTGCATGCATGCGTAAACACATGGTAACGGGCGTCGCGGGGGAGGCCAGTGTGGTTGCACGCGTGCTAGCGCATGCCATGGGTGTGTATGTAAGATTGGGCGGGCCGACTCATCCCTTCAGGGTCAGACGGCAGGATGCAGCGCTGTCCATAAATGCTGGAGGTAGGCGCTGGCAAATGCTGCCTCGTGCAATGAAGATGCTTGCACGTGACCATGGCATGCCTGGGATTTCCATCGCACGCATGCAGTTTGCACGGTCCAGTGCTGGTGTGTCGGGCTGGTAAGGGCTGGCAATTCATGGCTGCGGCCTGGTCACAGCTACACATTTCGCATGGCGTCTTGGTAGGCTGCGACCTTGTCCTCATACAGCTTGTGGTACGACTTGGCAACCGCCAGGAATGGAGCCTCCACATCCTTGCCAGGCGGGCACTGCACAAGCAGGCATTTGCGCATACCATACAAAAGCTCAACAGACGAATGTGCAAACAGGAACGGCGGGAAGGCGGGCGGGGCCCAACTGTTAACAAGCACATGGTCCAAAAAGCAATAGCTTCTGTGCTTACTGCTGACACATCGAAGAAGTCCAGTCCGTTCTGGGTCGCCCAGTCCTGAGCAGCTTCGATGCGGACCTGGTGCCGACTCAACGGAAGGTCTGTCTTGGTAGCAACCAATACGACCTTCAAGGGCCTGTCACGGTCAGGCCTGCATGAAGACAACCCACACAGCACAAGTTCAGCAGCTGTTCAGTTGCCCTAGCACACCAGGTGAAACCTGGTGCGGCAGCCCTCCTTGGTATGCATGTGCATGTCAACCCACGTATTGCCAAACCGCACCTCGAGGTCTTCAAAAGCTCCAACCAAGCTCGGCATGCCGAGAAGGAGTCCGAGTTGCTGATATCGAAAACTAGCAAGGCATAGTAGACACCATTCCAATAGCCAGGTACTTGGTCTTTGTAGAGGTCGTTGCCGGACGTGTCGAGCAGCATGAGCTCCACTGAGACTGTCGTGTCAGGCACTTGCACAGGTGCAACCACCACCTCAACGCCGCTGGTCTGCAAGTCATCCATCGCAGCACATATACTCAGCTATCCTCTGATACCAGTGCCCTGCCGAACGTGTGCAGAACGTCAAAGGATGTGGGAAAACACAAAACACAGAAGCTCACCATATTGTACTCCCTGGGAAAATCCCGGCTCTTGAAAAACTTTATAAGGGACGTTTTGCCCACAGCAGAGTTTCCTGCAGACCGTGTACAGAAGCGAGCGTGAGCAACACGGCGCCGGAGAAAGAAACATGCTTGCCTGAGATTGCTGGAAATGTACGTACCACATACTGCAACTTTGCACCTCAAGGTGCAAGTTATGTCCACCGGCTTGACCGTCATTTTCTGCTGTCCGCAGTCCGTTCCACACGCACTGCGTTCCGCTCGTTGACCACTTCAAAATACGAGGGCTTGCAACAAGCGAA
>BDDA01000526.1:48002-76377 GCA_001662385.1 Chlamydomonas asymmetrica
GACACTGCTGACGCCAGGCACTGGCTGTCACACACGACACGCACGGGCGCCGGCTCACAGTGCTGAGGCTGAGGCCTCGGCTCACAACGTGCCAGCACCACACAAAGTGCTGTGCTGCTGCTGAGGGGGGCACAGGCTTGAGGGAGCCGACTGCGGGCCAGGAGGGGCCTCGGTACAGCATGCACATAGCGTACGCATTTCCACATCACGTGAGCACACTGCGTACGCTTCATGAAGACTGCATAACTTCATGCATGCTGGCATTTTGCCACTCGCGACCAGCACTCCAAGCCTCTGACGCAAGTTCCAGCTCGTTGTTCGCTTTGGTTCAGCTTGCTTGCTTGCATCGCTGCTGCCGGGTCCCGCACACGCTTGCCTGACAACGCAAACACTGTTCAGGCGCATTACCCATATCCAGGGCCGCCACACCTGCGATACAGCCGCTTTCCTTGCTGCGCATTGTGCGTGAGCCTGAAGCCAGCACCATGTGAGCGAAGTGCCGAAGCTCAGACGCAGAGCACTCTCACTGGTGCTCAAGCAGGGTTGCTGAACAGCCATGGACGAAGCCATGGATGAAGTGGGCCTGGGCGTGGGCCTATCGCAGAGCGCTTCAAAAACCGTCGTGCGCAAGACGCACCTGGCAATTCTGCCGATATGTTGCCTTATTTCTGCCGTTTGCTATATGGACCGCACTGCACTCGCGTTTGCTTCCATACACTTCACAGAGGACTTGCACTTCACTCCAGCAGGTAAGCTGTGCTTTTGAAAGGCAGTGTGAACGCAAACGAGTTGTCGTTGCCTGCACACTCTTTTTGACGGGCTCTTGTGTTGCTTGCTATACAGTGTACGGCTTCGGCTCCGGGCTATTCTTCCTTGGTTATAGTCTGTTCATGATCCCAAGGTATGTAAACCGAGAGAGGCTCTAAACGCTAGTTGTGGGCGTGGGAGTCGCATCGTATGCGTCAAAACAGATTACAGATGGCGTGTAGGCCTGAACCAAGGCTCTGCGCTTCCACCTCCCTGCATTGACTTGGCTACATATTCTTGGTGGCTTCCTTTGCGTCTGCTTGTAGCAATTTGATCATGTTGAAAGTGGGCACCCCGCGATGGCTGGGCATCCTGGTCCTGGTATGGGGCGTGCTGGCAGCCTGCTTTTCTTTAATTCAAAACGAGGCGCACTTCTACACGTTGCGGTTCTTGCTCGGCGCTGCGGAGGCCGGCGCGTTTCCGGGTGAGGTGCAAATTGAAATCATGTTCCTCACCTGCTCTTGTACAGCCCATTGAACAGGCAGTCACTTTCGCCACGTGGGGCCCTGCCCTACACTGGTTGAACATCCCAAAGGGCATCGCGGGACTGTGCATGGGCGTGCAATCTGGCAACCAACTTGCGGTCTCGATGCCCGGTTGTTCTGTCATGTTTACCGCCGGCACGCCACGGCTGTACGCAAAGTGTGTTAACACCCGGGCTTGCATGGTGCACCGCACCACAGCGCACCATGGTGCACTCAGGGCGCTGTGAGTGCGCTTGCCCACACCCCACCGCCTCGGGCAGTGCACCGCCCAGGTACATATATGCTCGGGACACACAAGTCGCCTCACTTGCACGCTTGGCCCGGCAGCCACCCTCTCAACAAGTTAAAGCAATGATCGTTCTGCTGCAGGCTGTGCCAATGGTCCCAGCGGAGGATCATCACAGTCTCTGACGCAAATCCGTGGTTGACCATAGCGCCAGGCATCTTCCTACAATACGTATGGCATCCCTGATTCAGTCCGGATACATGCACTTCGTACAGTCTGAAACCCTGTGACCTAAACATAGCGTATGCACCCCACACACTGCCTATTGCTGACCGGACTGACTGGACTGACTTCCTGCCGCCCGGCACCGCCTGGCGCCGCCGCGCAGGCATGTGGTTCTACCTCTACCTCTTCTACCCCACAGAGCACCTGACGCTGCCGCTGTCGGTGGTGGAGGCTGCGGTGGCCATCACCAACGTGGTGGCGGCGCCGCTGGCTGCGGGCCTCATGCAGCTGGACGGGCTGGGCGGCCTGCACGGCTGGCAGTGGTGAGCTGAGCGCCTCAGTGGCCGCCACGCCAACACGACCGTGGCGGGGGGGGGAAGGGGAGGGGGGGGGGCGCAAGCGCACGTGGTGCACTTGTTGATTGTTAGTTTGTTACTCTTACAATGTGCATCTCTCAGTATGTGCCGTCATGGCACCGCCCCGCACCTGGCCGAGGGACTCCTTGCAACGTGCCGGTGAATGCGCGCACACACCGCCTGTACAAGCTGGACGTGTATATCACAAGCCAACTAAGTCTGGCGGGTCTCTGGCCCCATGAAAAGGTGACTTCCATTAATGATGGTGATTCAAGGTTGCGGGGGCGTCCCAAGCGCCCAAGCGTGCACGGCCTGCCCTCATCAGCTCATCCCCACCCCACGTCAATCACCTGCTACCGCTACCACTATAGCCCACCTGGCACTACCTGGCGCGCCACCTGCCTGCAGGCTGTTCCTGCTGGAGGGGCTGCTGACGCTTGCCATCGGCGCCAGCGTGCTGGTGCTGCTGCCGCCAAGCATAGCCACCGCGCGCTTCCTGGGGCCGCAGGAGAAGCGCTGGCTGGCCGCAAAGGTGGGTAGCGGCACTAGCGGCACTAGTGCGGCGGTGAGGCGCCAGGGGTGAAGCGCCGGCCTGGCGCGCAGTGGGCAGTGGCGGGCGGCGTGTGGTACGGCGCGGCGCGGCGAGAGCGCTGCCTAGAAGGCGATGAGGGAGTCAGGAGGGAGGGAGGGGCATGTGAGTGTTTGTGTGTGTGTGGCGGGGGGGTGGGTCAGGGTAACCCTCCTTGCCGCTCTGACACTGCCTGGGCGCATCTGCGCACCTCACGCATGCATGGGGTGCTGCTGCTGCCCCGTCACGTGCACATGCGCAGGTGGACCAAACGGCCAAGCTAAAATCAGAGCAGGAGGCCTTCAGCGACAAGTGAGTGGGCGGGCGAATGCGTGAACGAGCGATCGCAAGGCAGGCAGCCGTGTCAGGCGGGGGCCCCATCGCACGGCATGGCCACACACCGTGTGCTGCGTCAACAAGGCACGGTGCCGCCTGAGTGCGGTCGGGTGCATGTATGTTTGTACGTCATTGTCAAGGCCGTGGCGCGCATGTGTTGCGATGGGTAGCCTGTGTGCGTTGTGCTGTTGGCGTGCGGGGGGGGAGGGGGCGGTCAGGTGACCCCCGGCCAGTGTGCACCTCTCAGTCTGCATCACAGGCAGCACGATGGTCTCCTTCACCGCCACCACCACCACCACCACCACCACCTGGCAACGTATGGGACCACTGCGTATGGAGGGGTGTACATGGGACTGCTGTCTTGGGACTGAGCCTGTTTGCATATCCTGCACAGGCGCGGTTGCTGTTGAGTTGCCACCTGTGTTGGCTTAATGTGTGTGTTATGCCGCACCGGGCGCAGGGTGCTGCTGCTTGAGGCCGCCGGCAACTCCCGCGTGTGGTATGTTGCGGTGATGGGCCTGCTCAAGAACGTCGCCAGCCATGGCATGGTGAGCAGCGAGCAGTGCCTGCCCTGCCGCGTGATGAGCCTTGTGACCACCACACCCACCACACTACCACACCCGCCACAGCGGCAGGCAGATCGCAGCTGCCGACTTCCGTACAGCTGGCATATGAGATGTTACGTGTCAAGCAGTGAGCCTGACCCCGACACCTCCAAGGCGGCGCATTGCCCCCTTCCCCAAACACGGGGCGGCGGCCACCAGCAGCATGGACGATTGAACACGTCACCGTTGTCCACCCATGGCATTGATGGCCAAGCCATGTGCATGTGCGTGTGCCCCCGCCCCCCCCCCCTCTTGTGCCTGGCCCTTGCCCTTGCCCCCTGGCCGTAGCTGTTCTGGTGCCCCATCATCGTGGGTGCACTTCTTGAGAAGGCGCAGAGTGATGAGCGCGAGGGCGCCATCGCGCTGGACTGGCCAGCCATTGACAGGTGGGGGCCCGGGGGGGCGGCTGGCTGGCTGGCTGGGAGGGCCTTGGGCGGGGGGGAGGAGGTGCTTCATGGCGGTTTGCTGCGATGCTGTGTCCTCAGAGCAGCCTCCAGCCAGGGAAGTTGGCTGATGTTGCGGCTGCTGCTGCCCTGTCATCAACGTTGCGCTGTGCGGTGTGTGGCAGTGGACGTCTGGAGTGTGCGTGAGCTGCATGTGCGAGACGGTTCGTGCATTGCCTGCCAGGGCAGGTGAGGGGCATGGCGTGATTGGGGCGGGGGCGTGCTTGGTTGTGACTCTTGTGAGCCACAGCGTGACAGCCAAGCCTGCTGTACCGCTGTACCGCAGGCGTCACCACCAGCCCCGGCAGGGCCACCTGCAGTACAACCTGCCCACCAGCGAGCAGGTGTCCAACATGGCTGTGCTGCTCACCGCCATCCCCTTCCTGCTGTCAGCGGTGCTGGTGCTGGTGCTGGGGCACAGGGCGCAGGTGGGAGGACGGGAGGCGAGGGGAACAGCAGCAGCAGCGCTGCCGCTATGCAGCTTAGTGCATCGCTCTCGGGATGTGGGGGGACCATCGTGTGACATGCGGGGTGGGTTTGATCGCATACTTGCATTGCGTACACACTGCACTCGTGGCAGGTTCCTCCCCAGCGGCTACTCGTGATAGCATTGGCCCCAAGAGGGCATGCGCATATGTATGCCTGCTTGTACAAGTCCATGCACGTATATGCACCTACCTTCCACCCCCAACACTCCACCAAACCCACCCGCATCGTGTGCAAGGCTCCTGCGCACACAAATCTCAGCTCAGCGCTGCAGCACTTGGCTCTGCTGATGTGTCTGCTGATGAGGCTCCACGTGTGCGCTTAGTGCCGGTCCACCCATGCAAGCTCACAAACCAGCTGTGACAGCGCAGGGGAGGGGTTTGCAGGAGTCCTCACCAAGCTGCCGTGTACTGGAGTGGCACATCATGATTCATGAGGCCCACAGCTGGCACCTGCGGCCCTGCACAGCCCGCCTGTCCACTGCTGACCTGATGTGAAGCGAAAGTGATGGTGCATGATGATGCATGCTGAGGGACCATGTGAGAGAGAGAGCGAGAGAGAGAGATTACATCACCCGGACCAGTATAGCCAGAGGCTCAGACCAGGATATGGCAGCAGGAGAGGCACCAGGCAAGTTAGGTGGTGGTGCATGCGCAACACGACATCGCTGCCTCACAGTCTCTGCATGCCATGCGCTGCCGCTGCCGCTGCTGCAGGCGCGCAACGAGCGCTCTGGCCACCTGGCGGTGCCGTACCTCATGGCGGCGCTGCTGTTCGGCTCCTTCCCGCGCGTGGCGGCGGCCTCCAGCGTCGGAGCCTTCCTGTGCATGAGCGCCGTCATCGCGCTGGTGCAGGTAGGTGCACGCGCTACCTAGCGCCACACCACACTACCATACCATCACTGCGCCGCCATTTGTGGATAGGCAGGCGACATTTGCTGTAGTCTTGGTGTATTGCCTTCTTGCGGACTCGGCCGCTGTCTCCTGCTTGCCGCCGTGTTACTGATTATGGCTCACTGCCCCGATCAGAGCTTGAGCTTTGCGCAGTAAGGCAGCACATGCAAACTGATGGGGCGAGGCTTAGCAGCTGCGGTGGCGTGCGTCGCCGCTTGTGCGCCCCGCCGCCCGCAACCATCACGCACACACCTCGTCGCGCCATGCACGTCGCTTCACTGATCTTGCGCTATCGGATTTGCTTGTGCTGAGGTGGTTCGATACGGTGTGGCTGGTCATGTCGCGCGGCTTTGCACCACCCACCTATCCCTTCCCCATGTTTTGCGCCCCTGCGGCTGTCAATGACATCAGCAACCACGTTGTCATGTCCAGTGTACCGGTCATGCGTACTGTCAGTGTGTGCGGGCCACCACCGCCGCCAGCTACCTGCCCCTCTCACACAGCTGCATGCAAACGACCCCCTCCCTCTCATCCCCTCAACCTCCTCAACCCCGATCATCCCCCCTCGCCTCCCTGGTACCCCCCTGCAGGGCACCAACTCCATCATCAACTCGCTGGTGCCGCTGGTGGCTGCGGGCCCTGGCGTGAGCGTGTGCTTGGCGCTGTACAACGCGGTGGCCAACCTGGGCGGACTTGTGGGCCCCTGGGCCATAGGTGAGGCGCCGGCAGCAGCAGCACACCGGTGCCACCGGCGGTGGTCAGGGTGCGGCAGTCGCCGCCCTGAGCAGTTATCGGATAAGGCATCTACCCACAGCGAATCCGCCTTCCTTGTGATTGCACGAGCCAAACCGCACTTTGTGTTTGCCCACTTGGTACTGCGCTCGCTGCCTGCCCACCTGGTGCCTCCCCACCATGCCCCAGACATCCTTGAGGTGGTGTCAATGTTCCTTGTGCTCGCACTGTGCGTGTGTGACTGTACGGCCCTGTGTTGTGCTGTGCTGTGCATCATGCACCATGGCAGGCGAGCTCGTGCGGCGCACGGGCGGCTACAACGAGGTGTTCCGGCTGCTGGGCATAGTCATGGGGGTGGCCACCATCATGGCCTGGGGCACGCGCTCATGGCGCGCCAGCCTCCCGGCCGCAGCCGGTGGCGGCGGCGCCGGCGCGTCAGGCTCCGGTGCGGGCGCCGCTGGCAAGCACCTGGACGACGATGATGCCATCAACCGCATGATCGATGAGACGGCAGACTTTTGATTGCGTGCTGCGCTCCTGCGCCTGGCGGATTGGGATATGCACGGTGTGGAACGAAGCCAGGCAGGGCAGGGCAGACGGCGCCAGCCGGTGGCTCGCCCTGCAGCTCAAAGATGTGTGTGTGTTGTGCAATGCACACATGCACATTTCATTCTGCACCTCACGCTGACGGCTATCCATCAGTCCGTCATGAAGCATGTCCGCAGCATGCGCCCATGCGTATGCCTCCCTCCGCATGTGCATGATGCGGTGTGGTGCTACATGTGGGTAGTGGCGCCGCTGCTCATAGCTGCCGTGCCATCCCAGTGGGGCCATCTCCCCGCTCAGCCCTGGCATGCACGCATGTCAAGACTGACAGCAAGGTGTGCGCAATGTGCGCGGTAGTAGCGTGGCGTGACGCACGCGTGTTCCCAGCCGTGACCGTGCCCTACCCTAGCTGGCTGGCTTGTGCGGTGTGCGCCCTCCGGGTGCAGACGAGGGTAGTGCTGCGCGAGGTGCACAGGGCGGATCGTACATACGGTCAGCTCAGTGTTCGTGCGTCACGAGCGTCATCGCCCGCATCTCCTGTGATCGAGCCTGTCGTGTTGGCGTTGTGTTGGCGCTGGCTGCTACCAGCCAGGTGAGGGCGCGGGGAGGAGCACGCAGCGCCCCCCTGTGACCCGACGTGCGCAGCGCGCAGGCGGCGGCGGCGGCTTACGGTGTGTGGCTTGAGCATCCGTGATCGGCCTGTTGCGCAGCTAGCGCCTTGGCGTGACATGCCGGTACTGCCAATAGGCAATAAGGTGTTTGCTGCGCAGCCCGAACTGAAGCTGACCGCAACGTCAGGCATGGCTTTTTGGGGCGCAGCCCAAGGCCCCGTCAGGGCCGGGCTGTGCCCCTACAGGGCCACCCTGTTCGTCTGTCTGTCTGTCTGTCTGTCTGTCCGTGGTAACGGGGGGGTGTCACGCTGCCCAGAAATTCGCGTATTCGCCACCAAACCGCGTCCGCCCGGTCACAAACGACGCTGTATGGGCAAAACGGCGATTCCAGGGCCTTGGGCGACGACTCGAGGGCCAGGGCGCGGCGCAATCAGCAATGGTGAATCGTGGAAATTGCCAGTTGCACCAGCAAGTGCCAACCAAAGGGCAATAGAGCACAGCAAACAGAACAAAGCCACTGATATTTGTATGAATCTTTCTCTTTGTACGGCCTCACCCTGAACGCTGCGGCTGGAAAGACGTTCGAGTGGAAGGACAGCAGCTGACGCAAGTGTTTGAGTGTTGCAACACGTGTGAGGTTTACCTTGCACTCAGTAAATGTGCCTTTCTTCATAGCTCAAACCATCTGCCCTTCTTCTGGCTATGGTTTGCAGGCAGCGGTGCATCTTGGCAAGTTTGCCTGGCCGTTATGACAGGGAATCGTAAAGGGCTATCTCGGTTGCAGCTTACCATCGCCCAATCAACAAGCTGTAAACCAACCGTACATGTAACCTGCATGTAACTCTAACACTTGCCGTGCCCAGTATGGGGGTACGGCTCAATGCTCGCACCGTTCTGTGAGTGTCAGTGAACACGCATTGAACACGCGGTGATCCTGACCGTCCAGCTGCTAGCTGAGTTCAACCAGCCACAAGAGAAGGCTACGAACCCAACAGTTGCAGATGTCTGGAAGATGGCAGCCTGCTTTCTAGAATGACGGTCGAGCGCGCGAGCAGGCCTGATTGCAAAAGAGGGCGTGTAACTGGGCATGTGAGCAGGAGGGGCTCACCAAGGCTGGCCAAACATGCTCAGCAGCTTGACATAGCCTTGACAGCCTTCAGTCTGCTTGCAAAGCAACCATACGCCGCCACGGTGCATTCATCACCGTGCCATTGCAATGCACACATTCCAGTCGCGCCATTCGTGAGAACTTGCAAAGACAAGTGTTGAGGTGTAAATGCCCTCATCTTGCTGATGCGCCTTGCTGATTCTGTGCGCATGTGTGCACCGGTGGTGGGGCTGGGGGTGTCTGGCGTGCGTAGCACGCCACAAATGTGCGGGGGGAGCAACCTGGAAGATTGCGTGCGAAGCACGCTGGTGGCTGCGCCCCGTTTTTTGCGCCTCTTCAGAGGCGCACCCCTTACTTGTCACCCCTCACCTGACGGGGGCCATGCAGGCCATGGCCAACATGCAGCCACACACACGTGAACCGCACGTGAGTGAAGGGGTGCGTGCCAGTGGCAAGCTTCTATTGCTGCCTATAGTATGTGCTCTGACGGGAAGGGTGTGGAGGGTCATGTGTACTCCTGTAGGATGCTGAAGTTGCAGGCGCTCTGTTACGGCGAGCCGCAGCCCTCTGGGCCGCATGTGCTGCATACCTGCATGCGAATCATGGATTGGATTGACGCCAATGTCCATGCCATGCTGTCACACCCTGAGATTTTGATTTTGCATATGTAAGATGTTCAAGTACTGTCCTCGCATTCGCACGCATATGTGCGCGAACATGCATGTGTGTTGACAGCCAAGGTTTTCTGCAGCTTAATCAACGGAGTGTGCCTGATTAAAAGCCATGAATGCATTGGCCTGTGCTGCCAGCTCTCGCTGCCTTGCTGAACACGCCGGCTGAATGGTCTCAGCCGCCCAGCAGAGCCCGCCAAGCCGTCGCCAGGCGTAGCAAATGCGGTGGACATGTAAAAGCGCACCAGGACGCACGGATGAGCTGCTATGTGCAGTTATTTTGTTTTGGAGCGAGTCATAGCGTGGTGTCATATGCGAGTGGTGAGGGAAGCACTAGGAGAAGCACAAAGCTGCGTGTTTCGGCCTGCCTCTCGTCGGGGGCTCTACCATCAAATCAAGCCTCCCTTGCTGGCTTACCTTCCACAAGCCCCCATGGCTTGATGCGTATATATAACAGCACTTGGTATGGCCCTCTTCTCCTTAGTACTCGCTCCGTGCTGCTGTCCTCACGGCTGGTGCAGCTCTGATGGCGAGCACGCACGGTCGAAACATGGCTTATGAGGCGGCGGCGCTGGAATACGTCCCCTGACACCTGTGTACAAGAATGTGCCCTTGTTTCATACCTCAAGCTGCCTTCCCTGGCTAGTAGGTGTCACCAGTACATCCTCCCAAAAGGCGCTTGCAGCCTCACTTTGGGTCCGCAGCTCAATGTTTGGCAATCCCTTGCGTGCGCTTGGTATGAACTTGGAGGCATTTCATTTTACGCCACTTCAAGCCTCCACTTGGGGCACTATCGTCACATAAGTACTAGTGTTGTCAGTGCGCATGCTTACAGACTGTTTCTTGCAGGCTACGTAGAAGCTTCTCTGAGAACTTGCCTTACTCAGGCAAACTTCAAGGAAGTACTACAGCCCGGTGGCAGCAGGCGAAGAGTGACTGGCTCGATGCGCTCGCACTGGTGCGCTCACCTTAACAAAACAAATCTCTGCGGCGACCTCATAGCGCTGCCCCTAAGTTCATATTCCATTATCAAACCCAGGCTGTATATTGACCCAAAAGTGCGCTGGCAAACTGGTGGGCAGACTGCCGTCATTTCCCGATCGACGAGCATGGCAGGCTGGACTTGCATGTTGTTGCGCTCTCGCGTTGCAGCAATATCCTATGTCAAAGTCTGGAGTCCAAGGTTAGGGGTTGTGGATTTGCATAAAAAGAGGTAAGCGGTACCTAGCTGGAAGTCCAGTGGTCCATCTGTCTGACGCGTAGGTCAGGGGAGGGTCTTTCCTTTCGCTATCAAATTTCGACTCGGGCCTAGACCATAAAAGCCATGCAGATAGACGACTTGAGAGGTAGCTATCACCATACCATACGCACAGCCTGCCATAAACCTGCGTTGCACACCTCGCCCTCAGCACCCGACATCGGCACGGACAACAACTCACACCACTCGCAAACCCGAAAATGGCGCCCGTCAACGCCACCATATTTCTTGCGCTGATCCTAGCCTGCGTATGCAGCGGTGAGTTTGGCTGCAAGTTCAAGCGCGAAGGACTTGTGAGCCAGCCCTTCATCCTCCTTGTACTCAGACTTGCATTATGATACACCGCGCAACAAACAAGTGATTGCACCTTGGAACATGCCAAGCGCACCAACATACAACATGTTCAGCTCAGACATCACCTCCTTCTGCAACTAGTCTGAAATGTGCAGCGTGAATTAAGCATCCCCTTCGGGACCGACTTGCTCTCGGAGCATCGCTCCTGCACTATCAGTGAGGTTGTGAAGCTGACAGTGCTTCCTTGCCTCTTCAACTGTGTGGAACCTTAAATCGCAGGCGATGCCCGCCAGCTGCTGGCCAGCAAGGGGAAGCCCAAGCCCACTCCGCCAGCGGCCCCTAAAAACAGCCTTGCGGGGCTTATCCAGTCGAACCCCTCGCTGTCCATCTCCGCCGACATTATGTTCCAGGCGGGCCTCATCCCCTCGCTGTCAAAGGACGTGATGGCCACTGTGTTTGTGCCAAACGATGACGCCTGGAACAGCCTCTTCTCGGTGTATCCCCGCGCCTCCATCGCAACCGCCATGCTGCAGTCGGTAAGCCCACGGGTAACGATACGGCTCAGCCCGCTTGCACGTGTTTAGTTTTGTCAAGGTCCTATGCAAGGTGCATGATTCTGAGTGGTGCAATCAGTACCTGCGTGACCAGCAGACCAACACATGTGCGTGCGTTGCGGACTTGTGGCGTACGCAGATCCTTATGGGCCACATCGTGCCCAACGGCAAGTACCTGTCCGGCAAGCTGCTTGGCGACGCCTCCACCCCGCTCGCCACCATGGCAGGCACCACCATCAACGCAATCAAGTGAGACGCTCACAGCGTGTGCTTGTCATCGGAAATGCATGATATGCGTCAGTAGCGCTATGCACATACAATGCGCTTCCCCGGCACTGGTGTGCATGCGCATCACAGCTGTTGTTGGGCGCTCCAGTGCATTCGACAAGGACTCTGGCCACCGCTTGCACGTGCTCATGCCTTCTTCCTCTCACACTCGTCTGTGCAACTCCGTGTGCTGCTGGGCTCAGGTCTGGTCGCGGCAAGAACGTCAACCTGGTGGTGAAGGCCGCGCTCAATCAGGCGACTGTCGTCACACGCGACATCCTTGCCGGCAAGGTAAGGGGATGCATAGGATATTGGGGAGTGCACCCGACCCACATGCAACTGTGCCTTTGCATGCGCGTCACTCATCAGTGCGTTGCGCACCGGTGCACAGCAAGGGACCAAACCCTCTCAGTCTCGTATCAGCAGGCAGTTTCATGCGTAGTACACCTTAATGCATTGCACATGGCTGGTCCACTGTCTGCAGCAAGTTGTGATTGGCAAGCAATTGCAGCCGCATGCAGCAGCCTAAGGCTCTATGCTGCTCTTGACTACTGCCGTTGCGCTGCTGTCCCTTGCGCCACCACTGCTTGCAGAGCGTGGGCCACATCGTGGACACTGTGCTGCTGGCCGTGGTGCCCATCGGACCCGTGCCCACCCAGCCCCCCGTCACCCAGGCGCCAGTGGACCCCACCGTGCAGCCCGTCACGCAGGCCCCAGTCACCGCCGCCCCCGTCGACCCCACAGCGGTGCCCGTCACGGCCGCTCCCGTCGACCCAACAGCGGTGCCCGTTACGGCCGCCCCTGTTGTGCCCACCGCAGCGCCCGTTGACCCAACAGTGGCGCCCGCCACCCAGGCGCCCGCCACGCAGGCGCCCGCCGACCCCACCACCGCCCCCCTTGGCGGCGTCAAGCCCACGCCCACCCCCACGCCCACCCCCTGCAAGCCCGGCAAGGGCAACGGCAAGGGCCCATGCAAGCCCGGCAAGCCGTAAGCCGCTCAACACCCTGGCACCCTGCCAGCCAGCAGTGGGTGGGGCCAGCGGTGGGCCTACACACTGTGCCATCCAGCATGCAGCGAACAACACTACACCCAGGCAGATGTTCAGGTAGTCCTGAGCAGTGATTCATACGCTGCGAATAATATACGGTTTGGTGTGCCAGACAAGCAAGGCGACCCCTTGCTCTGTTGGCAAGCACGCACCTGATGGCGCGCCTCATCCACTCGGGCACGCCCCGTGCGCCGAGCAGCGTTCCCGTTACTGAACGAAGCACCGAAACCTGTCAAGTGTGCGTCTCTATGTTGCACACCCGTCCTATCTACATCGGCGATATGCATCATTGGCGGTGCAGGACCGCCACTGCGCCTACCTGCTGGCATAACCGCTTCGTACGCTACTGCAATGAGAGCACACTAATGTTTCATCCTACTACTCCTCCTTCATCCGTATGCTGCTCCTTTTATACTGAACACCGCGAGCGTGGAAAATGGGCTTGCGCATTCGCCTTTTGTACATGGACCCTGGTACAGTGCCCTCGTTGTGTTCAACTTTTGGTCTCGCATCACGCGTGACTCCAAGCTGTCATGTTGCATGCCAGGCGCATGCGGCCCCCATCATGTGTGATGGCAGCTGCTGCTTTGAATGCGGGGGGTCGTACATTTATCGCCCACCAGGCGTCAGCCGTACCTCAGTGTGCTGCTGGCGGCGCACACCACCATTCATCCGTTTGCGTGCCGGTACAATACAATAAGTTGTTGCCCCCAGGCTGTTGGCGCACTGGTGTGCCCACCGAGCATGGAAGGCTGCTAGCGTACTCCCTCGTCTCTATTCGCTTACCTACACATCAACGCCCTACGTCCTGCATTATCGCTACCATTCCGCAAGTGTTTACAGATATGATGTCGCGTTCACATTCATCCTCTTCGGATTGCCGCCTTTGTTACATATGCTACGCTGGTGACGGTGTCCCGTTGTTGAGAGAGACACCTGTGTGGTGGTGAGTCGTGAATGGCGGCGCACTTGCTGGCGAGCGTAGCTGCAATGGCCTGCGCCGCCATGCGCAGAGCGGCACACAAGCCGCCTTGCCAGCATGCACGTCCATTCATCCGCCCCACCATCGTGTTGCGTCCATGTTGTCTGAGCGAAGCGATTAGTATCCACGCCCACATACATGCATGTACGCAAGCGG
This sequence comes from Chlamydomonas asymmetrica, assembly GCA_001662385.1. NCBI lineage: Eukaryota > Viridiplantae > Chlorophyta > Chlorophyceae > Chlamydomonadales > Chlamydomonadaceae > Chlamydomonas > Chlamydomonas asymmetrica. Next base: position 61,661 of record BDDA01000526.1, read on the forward strand.
GCAAATGGACTCTGTCAAACAAGGGTTTGCGCATGCGCCATTGGGAGGCAGCGGGCCAATGCTTGCCTCTCTGTACCTGCCCTGGCGATACGTGCAGTGGCGCCCTGCCTGGGCCTGCATTGCTCAAGCTGCTGCCCTGCCCTCCGTCTCATGCTGATCGCTGTGCTGCACGCTGCTGTACGACACGCCAGGCTGTAGGAACGCGCGTTGCCCGCTACCTTACCTGCGGGCTCCGCTTGACGGCTTGCTGCCTGATGAGCATCGAGCATGCGCTGTAAGCAAGATTGGTTGGTTTGAGCTGTGCGCCTCTTCCCTCACTGCCTCAGCAGCAGTCACCAACCACGCCTGCCTGTGTGCAGCCAACAGCTTGCTGGCCTGCTTGCTGCAGGCCAGTGCAGCCGTGAGGGGTTGCTCGTGTGGTCGCATGCTGCTGCATCGCAAACTGCACCGCACGACAGTCAGTGTGTCCTGCATGCTTGTATCACTGTATCAGCAATTGCGTGTCACCATATGCGCGCACGCCGTGCTGTCAGCTGCTACTGTATGACAAATTGACCAGTGCATTTGTTCCCCATGCAGGCCCATTCAGCTGCATGTGGCCATGCACGAGCGCCGCAGAGGGATACACCCTGCGGCATCGTTCCCACACCCGGATGCTACTCCGTGAACAATCTAGGCCTTTACAAGGGAAGCTGCACGCGGGGAAGCAGCGGGGAGCCGGTGTTTTTGTGAGGGAGGGAGCTGTGTGTGTACTGTATGTCAACCAGCATGTGCGGCCTGCTTGGTGCGTGTCAGATGTGCAGGGAGCGTTGCAAGGTAAGCGGCTGCGCGTGAGGCAGCAGCCGCACAAGGGCAGCTCTGCACCAAGCAGGTTGTGCGCAACGGGCGGGCACGCAAAGCTCAAAAACACAGCACAATGCTGGCAGTACACCAAACAAACAGGCACGCACGCTGCTTGGCCGCGCCATTCATAAAGCTTGTGGTGCCCTTGAGCGAGGCACGGACAATGGCACGCTTGCGTGCCTGTTAGCTGCGCCTGCGCGCGAAATCCAGGGGGTTCAAGACGAACAGGGTGCTGAGCAATGATATAGGCACAGCATACTGGCTTTGGCCGCTGGTTTGATCTTTCGTCGAGCTGCGTGAAATGGTGTTGAAACCGCTATGTGCGTCCCATACCCTGTGCCTGGTCATTCACTTTGATGGTTCTAAAAGTGTGGTGTGAAAGAAGTTGGAATAACCAAAGCCAAAGCTCCCTGACGCTACGACTATTGTGCGCATGCGTCACATTCCACGCACACATTTACCAGCAGCACGCAAGCCGGCGACCCTGTAGCGCCAGACCCTCCTTGTCAAGGTGTTCGAAATGTGATAGTTTGTTCACGCTTCATGGAGCAAAAGTATTAGGGCATTTACTGAGCGTGGTAATCCTGGTTACGTGCCTGCGTCATGACCTTCGCTAACCTGACCAATGAAGGAAATCCATCGGATCACACTGGAGCTGCCGCATGTAAATGCTGCATTCCCGTACCATACCCATAACAAAGCAGAGCTGTGTTGTCGTTCCAGCTGCTTGTTACTAATGGTTCAATTGCTACGCATCGGCAGCAAATTGCACGCAGTGTCGCACCGCTTGTTCGTTGCTCGTCCGCCGCTGCCATCCACTCTGAGCCGGCGGGCAGCCACAGGCAGCGGAGCCATGGCATCTGTAGAAGTCCATCCCAGGGCTGACGCTATCCTGACCTACTGGTAAGTTAAGTTCTTTGACGTGAATGTGATCGTGCACATTGCTTCCGAGCTGGCGCTGACCCGACCACCCTCACAACCCCAAACAGGTTTGGCGAGGGCTATCAAACTGCAGGCAAGGACTTTTATCCAGGATCCAAAATGAAGTTGTGGTTCGGTGGAGGGCCCGCAATTGACAAGGCAAGCGCACATCACTGTGCAACGTGCGCTGATGTGCAATACCGCAGCGATCACTGGCTCAACGCTGAGCTGATGAGCGCTGATTTCTACCGCTAGAGCTTGCGTAAGCTGCCACGCTTCTACTTAAGTCATTTGACGTCAAGCTCTTTGAAGTGCACCACATGGCTGCACGGGCTGCATAGGCTGTGGCCCTGTCGCCAACACGGCTGAAACGTTCTATGCACACCGAACGACGTTGCTTCTTGCAGCATAACTGAGGGCATCGTGACTTGTTGATATTCAGATAGGCCATTAAACCCACGCAGGGTGCGTCTGTTTCACCTTGCACACACGCACCACCTTCGTATCCATTTTGAAACACATCGATTGCAGCCATACCTGTCAGCTTACACGTCCATGTCATTCACAAACTCGCAGGAAATAACAACTCTTTTCGGCGATGACTGGACAGCTGCCATGCGTGGCGACTACGATGACTGGCAACCACCCTTGCTGCCGCACGCAAACGCATCAGGGCCGCCGTCAGTGTCCGTGCCTGCCCCGACGCCTCTTAGGCCAGGGCAAGCCTTTAACGCGTTGGCGGTCGTCATCCTGCTGGACCAAATGAGCCGCAACATACACCGCGGGTCTGCGCGCTCGTTTGAGGCGGACCCCAAGGCGCTTGCGTGCGCACAAGCCATGGTGGTAGGTGCCGGGAAGCGAGGGGGAGGTGCGGGAGGCTGGCGTTATGCATCGGGTGTAAGAGGGGTGCCAGGGGAGAGGGCAGAAAGGAGCGGGTTTGCAGTCTGATTGGGATGTGCTGTGCTGCGCCTTATGCTGTGCACGCTGTCCTGCCCGCTCCTCGCCGTTGTTCGCTGGGTGCTGGTGGTGACTTGTCACACGGCCTGCGTAAGGAGGCGCCATACATCGCCCACATGTGCACGATGAGTGCATCACATGCACGCGCTCACCATCCCTCCGCTGCACCAGCAGCCTACAACTTGTAGTACAAGGCTGTGTAAATACCTGGTTTTTACTACGTACCTTGTGCAGAAATGCATGATGCGGCAGGTGTTGCACTAGACCACTGGATCGTGCCATCCCCGGCGGCATTGCACCCAGCATGCACCCAGAGCATGCGATACGCATGTGGCCCACACCCCACCTCCTGTTGTACTGCGTCACCTGCGTGTACTGCATGTCTGCACCCCTTGTACCGCAGGCAAGCGGGTACGCGGAGAGCCTCCCGTACGTGATGCAGGGGTTCGTCCACCTGACCTATGAGCACAGCGAGGACCTAGCCACGCAGGAGGTGAGGACAGCGCGGGGGGGAAAGGGGAGGGGGAGGGGGAGGGCTTGCTGCCTCCCATGACCGTGACTCCCCTGCGTGTGTGCGTGTGTAAGGGGGGGGCGATCTGAGAGGCAGGGTTAGGGGGCGAAGCGACGCTTGGTATGCATGGGCATCACTCCATCGTCATTGTGTTGTTTTGTGAATTATCGGTATACGAGTGAAATATTCGGTGGTGACGGTTTGAGGGGATTGGGCTGTTGTGGCAATCCTATCGTTGCCTGGCCTGGGTAATCCCACACACGCAAACGCACGAGACAGCTGGTGGAGCTTGTGTTGAGAGTTGAGACTTGCGTGCAGTGGCCTTGCGGCCGCACGCTCCAATGTTTGCACTTTGCATTGTGCCAAGCGGATTGCGAGTAGCATGATCGCCGCAGTGGCATGCCGCCCTCAGCTGCACCACCTGACCGCTTGCCATTAGGAGGTCCATGCAGATGTTGTGGCACAAATGCTATAAAATATGTGTGCCATGCGAGCTGCGGGTCCAAGCAGTGCATACCGGTAATAAAGAATAGGGTGCGGTGTGGTGCAATTCACGAGGGGGGGGGTGAAATTTTCTAAGTAACCTGTGCACCACCATAAGCGAAATAACCAGACCCTGTTAAAACGTTATGAAATGGCTTAGTATGCCTATTACCAGTGACTTGCCACAGCACCATCTGGGGGCCCCGATGGCCATGGCGCTGGTGGGTGTCACGGTGCGGAGAGTGTCTGGTGGCGCAAGGCAGCCAGTGTGCCCAAGGAGCCGTATGTGTACTCATAGCTGTTGCTGTCGTTGGAAAGCAGGAGCAGCAGAGCCACATCTGTTTTCAGCCTGGGCGCGCCCCGGGCTAGGAGAGCACACACAAACAAGCCAATGCAGCTTCTCGACCTCAAAGCGCGTTACCCGCTGCACACATATGCGCTTCCTGCTTTCATAGTAACAGGTTTCCTTGCTGGTTGTTGCTCGGGTGTCAGCCTTAACTAGTCAAACTGTCACCCGAGCACCTTGACCAGCACTTGGAGCAACCAACAAACGCACTGCAGCACCGTGAAACAGCTCGCTTCAGCTTGCTTTAGCTACAGTGTCAACGCCATACAATTCCAACACCAGCGGAGTGCAGCTCAAAGTGCTCGCACGCTTTACTGGCAAACAAGATGGTGGGAGCAGAGCCTTGCCCACACAGGAAGGCCAGTTCGTTGTAGCATCTAGCAGGTGTTATGCAATACTGCGCCTTATCAGCTTGCCTTAGCATGACACCAGTGCTTGGCCTAACCTAAGCATCGCTGTGCACCAATGTTTGACCGCAGCGCACACCACCACCCGGTTGCGCACAGGTCCATCCAGATGACAGCGACTCTGATTTCGTGCCTAAACTAAATATACTAATCGGGGCAATAGCCTAGCAGAGCGAGCTCAAGGGTCAAACGTGCGGGCGTCCTGCAACCTGCACAAGGTGCTCGGCTCCGCTTCCCATGAGCTCCCAACAGACCAAACCGTTGGCCTTGTCTATGTAGCGCTTACAGTACTTGTTGGGGTCTTTGCAGTCAGGGTGAAGGGCAGGGCTTGAGGTATGGAGGAGTTCCCCAAGTTACCAAGTACCCAAGGGAAATGTGCTGATTGACTTAGAAAATTTCACCCCCCCCCCTCGTGAATTGCATCACCCTCCACCCTAAAGAATAAAACAATATCATGTGTGTCGCCCGCCCGGTGTGTTTGCGCCGCACCCCTCACCTGCTGCTGCCGTCCCCTCGGTCCTGCTGCTAGCCATGCGAAGCCTGCTGGCCATGCATATGCCTCACCCGCACCTGCACCCGTGCCTGGCCGCATGCAGGCGTGTGTGAAGCTGTGTGAGGCTGTGTCGGTCAAGGCGAAGGCGCTGCCGCTGCCTGAGAGCGAGGCGCTGCAGAAGATGCTGGTGGGGTTTGCGGAGTATGCGGTGGCGCACCGCGACGTCGTGGCGCGCTGGGGACGCTTCCCCCACCGCAACGCCATCCTGGGGCGGCAGAGCACCCCGGAGGAGGCTCAGGGCCTTGCGGACAAGACCATCCGGGTCTTCGGATGAGGGAGGGCCAAGGAGGCCGATGTTGACCAGATGTTGCACTGGCCACGCCCGTGCGCTGAGCGGACCGACAAGCACTGACCAGCCGCAGCAGCGTTCAGTACATCCTCTAATGTGTGGCCGGCCCTCTGTTGCTGTTGGCGTGTGGCCTGCTGCCCGCTGAAGTGTAGCCAAAAGTTGTACCGTAGCCATATGTAAGCAACTCTCAAACTACCGCTGGGTCATACTGATATGATAGCCGGGCACCCCGCTTGCGCTTGCAGCGATGCCTTTTCGTGTGTGCACGAGGACGCGTGCGGGACCCTCATCATCTCATACTTGTTTTGCGTGTCACGTCAGTCGGGCTGGCCTCCCTCCAGCTCCTGCGAACATTTTGAGCTGGCAAGGTTGTTCTCACTGCATAATGCGTTTATGCTGACACCCCTGCTGGCTAGGTTGTGAGGCTACTGGCGATGGTGTGCCCTCTCAGCCTCAGCTTGCCGAACTGCATGCATCCGCGTGTGGTGCGGGGGCAAGGCTCCAGGGGATGGTGCATTTAGCTGCGGAAGAACTTGCAGCACCCTCATTCCCGGACGCGCCTGCCGCAAGGCAGTCAATACCCTACGCGATGAATGCCCTACTTGGTGGGTGCATCCTGCACCGCCAGCAGCAGCGCTTCACCCGCAGATTGAGACTGTTGACTGGGCAATATCCGATCTTCATCATGCGCACGCAGGCATGGTGAGAGGTGCCGCTGAGCCCTCACTGTCCTCGTGACGCACAGGAGGCGTAGCGTCGTGTGGACGGCATGTCCACCGCTGGTCCAACAGCACATGCTCGGTGATTTGCATGCGCACGATGCATAATCCATGATGGGCGGGTGATGAGGGTTGGCACCAAGGATTGGAATCTGCCACTTCGACTGCGCTGGATCAGGAATCCTGCCCACGTGTTGTTTGCTTTGCTTCACAAGCGAGTATGATTCAGGCAGGTTGCCAGCCACATGTTGCCCCCGTTTTGTAATTGTCACCATGTACTGTCCCGCATGCCAGGTAGCTAGCTAGCGTGTAGGTGACCTGCTGGTCAGCGAGGTGGTTGTGACCAGCCAGGTGAGGGCAGTCAGTACGGTGCAGAGGACATACCGACGACATGGCGCCAACCCAAGCACTGTATAAGCCAGCAAGGTGTTGTCATGAAGCAAGAGTGCAAGAGTGTACACGCTTCGGCATGCAGGTGTGCCCTGCTGATTGCGGAGGGCTGGTGCCTGTCAGTGTGAGCGCTGGCTGGGGAGGCAAGTAGGGCTGCATCATGTCGTATCGCGTGTGCGGCCGCTCACATGCATGGCCCAGCCAGTCACGCGACCAGCCAGTCACCGCTGCTGGTGGTATCTTGTCGTGAATGGGTAGCTGGGTGGAGGCGGGGGCCGGGGAAGCGTAAAGCCATGCAGGCATGCGCGTGCATGGAGGGAGGAGCGAGGCATGCTGTGCGTGTGCGTGTGTATACACAGTTCACGCGTGTAACTTCACCTCTGCTGTCGAGTCGAGTCATGGCTGGGTTGGTTGGTGGTAGAGGCGGAGGCCTGGGGAGAGGTGGGGGGGCTGAAGCTGGACTGGTTGGCTCAGCTGGTGGCACCATGTGTGCGGAGCGCGACGGCAGTAGTGGTGCTTGGTGAGGTTGACGTGGGCACGCGGGAGCCGCAACGTGGGGCTGGTTGGACGACGAAGCACGACAAACGCAACAAGGACCTGTTCACAAGCGCCTGGCTGATGAGACATAGCTGTGCAGAAGCCTGTCATGTGTCCAGCAGTGCAGCACGCAGCCGCACGGGCCAGCGGCGGCGCTGAGCAGCGAGCGCTGATGATGTGTGCAGGAAGCTGCACCAATCAAGTGCCCGGCTGGCTGATGATAAGAGCGAGGACATGTGGTAGGTTGTTACAGGCATAGTAGGAAGGAAGTCGCCCCGGGGGCCCGTAGTAGGCTCCAGCCTCAACGACACTGCTATTGACATACCGGTAGTGTGAGGAGCGTTGGTTTCGGCCAGCAGCGTTGCAGCGTCAGGTGTCGAACGGCAGTGCTGGCACGGCCCGTGCAGAGCAAAGTGCAAAGCCGAGTGTTCAAGCTGTATATCGAGATGTTCCTACAAAAAAGCGCATAATCATGTTGAATGGTTGAAGCGGTAGTTGTGATGTAGCTGCAGCACACTGGAAGCGTGGCCCAACAGCGTATGTGCACAGCCTGTGGTAGCTCGCTGCGCTTGAACCTGCAGGCCGCGGGTTGGTGAGGCCGCTGGCCTTGTCAGGTGAGGCGTCACATGCGTATTCTCGCGATCGAGCTGCAGTACGTTGAGCTGCAGTACGGCCCGCGCGGCTGCAAGCTCTACTACGAGCCTGGTCTGGCCGCTACTTAAGACAGGTTTGTTGACACTGCAGGCAACCGTAGCTCCCACTGAACAGCTTCGTTGTATCCCTTGCACAAGGTGAGAGCCCTAAGCACAGCCCATGCCTCAAGTTTGCTGCTAGGTCTGGGTCCGTGCATCGATTCGGGATATGGTTGGCCGTGAATACGTTGATCAGCGAGGCTCCAACAACTGCTAGTAACCTTCAGTCTCATACGCAGGGAGTAGGTGGTATGTTGAGGCCCAGAAAACGACGGCGCGTTCGTGTGTGCTCGACTTCTTAGCACAATTCCGAACGGGAACGTGGCAATTTGATGCTCCGGTGCATTCCAAGCGATGATGCTGAACTCGGCCGTGCTTTGTCTATATTTTCACTGCTTTGTGTCGCGCTTGAAGCAGGCTCTTACCTTGTCGGCTCGTAACCAGCCAGCATGGCGCAGCGCACGGTCATTCTGTTGGTGACCATCGTGTCCCTGGTCCTTCAAGTGGAGGCAGCCACTTCTCGAAACCCAACGAACAGCGAGGTGTTGGCTTTGTTTAACGAGTGGAACTCGCGGCTTGCGACTTTGGATCCCAAAAAGGTGAGCCTCGCGGCGCGTGGACGCGAGGGTGGTCAGGTGGCCTGCATGGTGGGGGTGATGAAGGAATTTTATCTTGAAGGTCTTCGCTTCAAGCATGTTCCGATGCACACGGTGGTGAATGTTGGGTTATGCGGGGATTCAGCAGCTCTTAAACAGCCCCCTGAAAGCTCAGAGATGTGGCCAACCACCAAGTTATGACCAGTTTATCAACGAACCGAGCGTGTTGTCCTTGGAAGCGGTGTGCGCATGGGCTGCTGGGCACAAGATTTATGGGCAAGCACCACCGGTCAATACAGCTGGTTGGGCTGCGCACATAGGCTGTTGTGTGTCTTGAGCCTTATTGGATGGCGGCATCAAGTTCCATTCGCCAGTATTGATTGCCTGCCCTGCTTGCTGCGATTGGTCTGTGGCAGGTGGCGGACATGTACGCCTCCACTGCAGGTGAGAGCAGTGAAATGTGCGTACTATGCATTGCATCGGCATGGCTGCACTATGCAGTAAAGTATATTGCCGTGCAGGTGTGAGCAGTGTGTACGGTACGTCCGCAATCGCCACCCAGCAGCGTCAACTGGTCGCAGCTCACGATTCCCAAAGAAACGGTCCGGCGGGCGTTCGTGCGGCAACACTTGTGGCTGTTGCAGTGCGTGCATGCTTTTAATGTCCTTTGCGTTGTGGGCTTTTGGTCTTGCTGCCTGTACAGTGCTGCTGCCCACGCTGTCCAACAAGTATCGCGACACGCGTGAGGAGATCATCGACTACTTTGTTAGCTTCCTGAAGAACAAGCCGCAGGGCAGGGTCGATGAGTACGAGGTGCGCGCATATGACACGCAGGCATCCGGTAGCCCCAGCAGCATACACTTGAATGACTGGCTGTACATGCCGGCGTGTGGCTAACACGCAAGGAATGTGCCGGGCGTTTCACAGGGTGCATTGTGTGCTCAGGAGCACGCCGTCAGGCTTGCAGGTCCCAAGTCGGCGGGCCAGTTGCAGCGCTTAATGGGCAAAGACCCCACGCAGCTGGGCTCGAGGTGCAATTCGCATTTTGCTTGGGTCAAGGCACATTGCTGAACCCATGCCTCTGAGCTTGCTACATGCGCTGTGCCTATGCATGTCAATGCAATGCGCCTCGTGCTCTGCAATACCGTGCGTACTGCGCTTCAGGTGCGTCGCCCCAGCACAGGCGTGGTGCAGCTGATGGGCATCTACACCTTCACCTTTGCGGGAGGAGCCACCACGCAGGCGCGCTTCTCCTTCACGTTCAAGCAGCAGGCCAATAACAAGGTGGGTGCAGCGCAGCCAGCCGGACACCGCAGAAGCACATGCTCAATTGCCCATAACCTGCACGAGCGAGGCATGCCTGCATGCGTGCGTGCGTTTTAAGGATGAAAGGGCACAGCAATTGCAGCCAGCTTCTTTTCCCCAAACTTGTGCAACACACGCAATGCGATGCTCAGTGCCAGCTGAGCAACCACGCATACATGCAGTGTGCCACCTGCTCTCTGTTGCCGGTGCCAACATTGCGCATGGCATGTACCTACAGTACGGTCCCCCACACATGGCTACTATGCTGTGCTTGTTTCCCTACCCTTCCTCCCTGCACCCGTTGTTGCGCGGTCACTTGCTGGCAAAATCTGTGATCTGCCGCTGGCAATGTATCTGCCGACTGGCCTAAGCAGGAGTAGCTGGCCTGCGCTGGTGTTGCTCACTGGTGCTGCTGGTAATCAGCTGCTGCTGCCCGTACTCGCCGCTCAATTGTTGCAGTGGCTGATTATCGAGCACCACTCCAGCGCCATGCCCGAGAACTACGCCTCTGAGATCACCAACGCCTTCCTGGCCTGGAACGCCGCACTGCAGACCAGGAGCCCTGAAAGGGTGGGTGTGTCGGTGGGGGGGGTCCCGGGGAGGGGGTGGGGGGGAGGGCGGTAAGCCTAGCTGGTGTGTAATTGGTGATCAACCCTGACGTTGACCAGGCCAACATGGCAGTCACATACGTTGGGCCTTATGTGGCCTGGACATGATGACCAATTTCGGAGCTGCAGTATGCATGAGCTCCCCTGGCGCGTCCCGGGCAACTGTACAGCCATGTTATAGCATTCAGCCTCCTCCTACTGCTGCTGCTGCTGCCACCCACGCATACACCTCACCGCGCCACGACTGTGCCACTGCCGCATGTACTGCAGGTGGCTGACATGTACGCGCCCGGCGCCGTGCTGCTGCCGACGCTGTCCAACAAGGTGCGCACCAGCCGTGAGACGATCACCGACTACTTCGTGACGTTCCTAAAGAAGAACCCCTTCGGCACCATCCAGGCCATTGCAGGCCAGAGCCCCAACATCCGCCTGGTTGCGCCTGGCACGGCCATCCACTCGGGTGTCTACAGGTTTGATTTCCAGGAGGCGTCGGGTAACTCCTCGGCGTATGCGCGCTATACGTACGTGCTGGTGAAGTACGGGAGTGAGTGGAAGATTGCCGAGCACCACTCCTCCGCCATGCCTGAGCCCTACTCACCGTAAACACACATGATTCCTTGCCTTGCCTTGGGTAGAGAGTGCCAGCGTTGAGCGGCAGCCGCATTGGCATGCTTGAACACCCACTGACGTGGCTGATGGCATGATAGTGTACATTGCTGACCAGAGCACGACCGTATGGTGCCATGGCTGCTGTCTTGATGGCTGAATGACTGAGTGTGCTTCTAATGGCGGCGGTGCTGCACAATCCTGCAAGTTGCAGTCGCCAGCGATTTTGAGTGCGCAAGGGCCTCATGCCTTCCTTGCGCTTTCCGTATTCCGACTACCTGCTCGAAGAATGACTCATTCCAAGCGTTCTCAATAACCAACCGCATGTGAATAATGGCAGAGGACTGATTGCACGTTACACCCCACTGCACAGCCCGCTGTCGCCTGGTGGGCATACACCATACATGCACATGCTGCCGATAATGACTGGCGCTTGCGGTGATGTAATAACGTGGAGCGCATGCTTCCTGGCAATCTTGGGTCCTGATCGGTCCCAAGCGGCACCTGCTGCATGCTCCACCACACTGTGTCGTGTCGCGTTGTGCTCCCCCTACCCCACCCCACCCCACCCACAATACTGTTCTACCCAGCAAAGCACATTGCGCACACCCGGCCCAAGCTGGTGTGCCCCTGTCGCGCCTGGACGGCATTCCTCTGAGAGCGGCACACTCAGCAGAGAGGCACAAACAGCACCTAGGATAGGGTGAAAGAGCAGTGCGCCCGTGCGTGTGATCAGGTCAGTGGCTCAGTGCTGTGATCCGTGGTCTCGTTCAGCAGGCACGGTCCACTCCAAGCGCAACCCAATGCTGGGCATGCCTATCCCACCACCGTCGTCATCATCATCATCGCCATCATCCGCATCATGCGCCTCGTCCTCACTGCCCTCCTCAGCCTGGCCGGCGCTATCGGCACTGCCGCCTAACCGCTCTACAACGCCGTTACCACCAATCCGCTTTTGATCGCCCGCGCCAGTATCGCTGCATTGCACCGTGCTGCGCTTGGCGGTGGTGCCTGCTGCTGCTGCTGCACTGGCGGCGGCGGCGGCGGTGCGCAGCTGAGGGGCGTTGGCTTGGGTGGCAGACCTGCGCGTGCATTCGACAGTGGCACAGTCCGGCGCCGCTCATCTACACATACACAAAGACCTTGTCTGACCAGCAGGCGGCGGCAGGCGCTCCTGCTGGCCAACGTAGGCGACACCAGCATGGCAGCGGCAGAGGTAAGAAAAAAACCCCAATAAATCAGGGAGCAGCGAGGGTACGTGCAACCCATGCACGTATTCTGGTTGAGGCATTGCACTGCCCCTGCATGCCACCATCGTTTGCATGTGCATGTCGGGTGAAACCCCATGAGGCACGCGATGAGGGGTACAACACGACACGACAGGTGGCTACTGGCTACTGGCTACTGGCTAGGCCAGCGGTGGCGCAAGCGAATGCGCGTGGTAGCGGCAGCTGCCGCATATCTGTTGAGCGTTGGCTCGGTGACTGCATTGCCTGGCAGGGCCGAGCACACGACAGCAGAGGTCAGGCGAGGTGCAGCAACACCATAATGTGGCTGGGTCAGCAAGCGGGCACCAAAGCCAGTACCACTGGCGGTACACCCTCATCATTACCAGTACACCAGCAGTTGCAGTACATGGTACTTGACAGGTATAGGGCAGCACATGATGCCTTGATTGATCGATTTCATATCACGGGCCCATCACCATGCCCTGTGTCCTCATCTGAGGGGAGTGTCGGCCTCGGCTAGAAAGCTCCTAATGTAAAACTCTAAATCTAAATCTGTGACGGCCCTGCGGTCATGGACGTCGGAGGATGACTACCGTACATCAGAGTGCCTTGTGCATCATGTCTCACCTGAGCATCTGTGTGTGTGGCGCCCGGGCGGCATGGTGCCAGTAGCCCACACCCATGGAGGGGGCGTTGGTGAGGCAGGCCAGCTCCAGCAGCAGTCGGTGCTGCTGCTGTTCCTGCTGCTGCTTTAGCTCTGATTCCAGCTCCTGTTCGTTCTGCTGTCCGTGCTGCAGCTGCTGCTGATCCTGTTCGTGCTGCTGCTGCTGCTGCTGCTGTTGTTGCTGCTGTTCCTGTTCCTGCTGCTGCTGCTGCTGCTGGCAGGTGGCCTCCAGGCGCACCTTGACGCCCACCACGCCACCCTCACTGGGGGGCGGCTGCGGCACCAGGTGCGCAGTGATGCACGCGGCGATCGCCTGCACTGCCAGCACACCACACCCAGGGTGAGGGTGACCACCAGCACACACGCACCAGCGCACACGCACATCATTGCATCAGCCAGCCGGGCGCTCACAAAGAGCCTACAGCAACGCATGGGGCCAGGCAGAGGTCGCATCCAGTCGTTCCAGGCTGCAAGTCGCATGCAGCGCCACAAGGCGTGTTACGAGCCTCGGTGCGTAACCTTGTGCACCCTCCTCCCTCATTACGGCGACGTGCTACTGCAATCACCTGCCTGGTGTAAGGTCATGCCGGCATGCGCTGTGTCATACGAGCCTCCTGCGCCAGCAGCGCAAGCGCCGTCCTCCGCAGCAGAAGCTGTACGTACATGCGCCGGCGGCGCCATGGTGGCCAGCGCTGCCACTGTGCGTGCCAGCCCTGCGCGCATGATGGCCTCCCCGACGCCCGTCACGCTCAGTGCCACGCCACCCGGGGCCCCGGCAGCGCTGCCTGCTCCACCGCCGCCTCCTGCCTGCTCCTGTGTGTGATGCCACCACTCCTCACGCTGAGCAGAAGCGGCAGCAGCAGCGATGCTCCCATTGCTGTGGGCTGTGAGATGGCGGCCGTCCCCATCAGCGTGCGGTGCGTGCGCGTGCGCACCATGTGTGCGGTTGGTGGATGCGCTGGATGGTGGTTGTGGGGTGGTGGGGTCCTGGGCCCAGCAGCCGGCGCCAAAGCACGCCGCCTCCCCCACACGGCCGGGCAGCTTCAGAGGGATGCCGCCAGACGACACGCCAGCCGCCACACGGCCTGCGAGATCCAGGGGGGGGCAGGTCACGATCAAACAACAATACTGTCTCAACCTTGGCGCTGCAATTGGCATTGCCGGACCAGCCGAACTTATTCAGACTGTGTCACGACTGTGTCAGGGCCAGGTCATGTGGACAAGTCCTTCGTCAAAGTAGCCCTGATGACCAGGTCAGGATTGGCTTTGGCCGGGCCAGCCCAGGTGATTGCATGTCAGCCACGCCAGGGACGGCATTATGGCATGCATGCATGACTCACCCCAGGCATCCACTACCACAGCTCCGACGGTGTCGTACAGCATCTCATCCGGCAACCGCTGCTGCGCTGACTGCGCAGCCATCAGCGCCGCCTCCTGGCCCTGCTGCAGTGCTGGCAGCGCCTGAGCACTCTTCAAGGCAGCAGCAGCAGCCGGGACTGGGTGACATGGCTGCTCACAAGGTGTCTGGCCGTGGCGGAGGTGGTAACCATTCTCCAAGCCGTCAGCAGCGCCGTTGTCAGCCACGCTGAGCCTCCTGCGCTTGGGCGGGGGCTCGGGGGGCAGCGACACCGCCTGCTGCTGCTGCGGCGGCGGCGGCGGGCCCTCACCCGTGGGCTGCTGGTTGTCACACAGTGGCTCCTCCTGCTCCTGCTCCTGCTGCTGCTGCTCAGCCTGTGCCAGCATTGAGGTGTAGCGCCTCCACGCCTTGAGTGCTGCCGGGGCGATGTTGTACTGCAGGCACAGGCGCAGCGGGTGAGGGCGGCGCAAACGCAGGACACACAGACAGCCGGCGTCACGCCAGGAGCAATGCAATGTCGGCATATGCATGGACGGATGCACGGTCAGTTGCAGCAGCAATGCCCGGCTGGTGATATAGGTATCGATTGGCTTACTTGGGTGCGCTAAGCGCAAAGTCTGCATGCCTGGCCAGTGATGATTCAGTACAGTGCAATGGAGGATCCTGAAGTCCTGATCCGTACTTGAGCGCCCCCCCCCCCCCCC
>BDDA01000527.1:0-15788 GCA_001662385.1 Chlamydomonas asymmetrica
CAGCATGTGCCCTCCCCCCACGTCGCCCCCCGCTCGCCCCCACCCCACCCCATCATTACCAGCATCACCCACGCGCGCACCACCCACCTTGACAACGCTCAGGCCCTCCAGCGTCTCCGCCACCAGCCCCACCAGCGCACCGCTGGCCGCCACGCGCGCCCGCTTGAGCTGCAGCGCAGCCGGCAGGTACACGTACAGCATGCCCGCGGTGAGGATGACGAGTGCGACCGTGAACACACCAAACACGTGGATGTTGACGGAGACGGTGATGGTGGTGGAGAGCAGGATCAGGCCGTAGATGCCCATGAAGTGAAGGGCGTCGGGGAGGTTCTCGTCCAAGACATCCTGATCTTTGGTGAAGTTGTGGAGGAGATCCCCCACGGGGGTCGCGAAGAAGAATCCCATGGGGGCGTTGAGCACCCTGCAGATACCATGTGGCGCCATCCATCACAGTTGGCCACAGTATGAGTCAAAACATGCAGCAGTCTAATGCTTGCAGCGAACCTGCTTGCATGACAAATGCTGGCAATGCACGGAGTCTGATCGCCTATAGGATCTGCTTGCTGTCTTAGGTCTATAGATGTACCGTACTGCGATCAAGATCTCGCCTCCATACCTGTGCAGCGCCTCCCGGCGCAGGCGCTCCCCCGCCATCAGCACCGAGCCCAGGAACGACGCCCCGCGGAACACCATCCACAGCCAGAACAGGAATGTGAGCAGCAGGTAGATGAGGCAGTAGAAGGTGGTGCCGGCGTCGTCCTGCACGTGCGGGTTCTGGTAGCGGCCGTACTTGTCAGCCACCCACCAGCGCACCCAGAAGTCAGACACCTGCATGGTGCAGAGAGGTCAGGCAGGCGCACAGGGTAGGCATGTGAGTGTCAACACCCGCCCGCCGCAAGCCATACAACCAAATGGCCGCACACAAACTATCGTGCACCAAAATGGCCAGATGGAGGCGCATCCCAGGCAGGGATGATCCGTGTCCAACATCATTGGACTTCACTGAACGCACTCAACATTCAAGTGTCACAGGGAGAATGCATGCAGCGCCCTCCACGCCTCACCTGTCGGCAGGTCTGTGCCGTGAGGAAGCACAGCACGTAGAAGGCCACCAGAAAGAGGTTGCCGTACACCAGGAACACCGAAAGCGCGCGCATGCTGGTGATGGGGTAGCTGCCGCCGCGGCTGAAGCCGCCACTGCGTACGGCGGCAGCCCGCTGCTTCTTGTCCAGTTGTTCTTCGTCCTCCAGCGACATCTCCTTGCCAGTGCTGGAGGCCATGTGCGAGATGAGCGGCACGCCGGCAGAGGAGGACGAGGAGGTGGGCAGCCTGCGGTGCGGCACGTGCAGTACAATAAATGCAGTACACATTCCTTAACATGCAGTACAACCACTTCAGGTGGATAGACACACTCATCCCAAAAAGCGATCAAAAACTCAACATATGTGAGGTTCCTTGCGGGGTTGGTGCTGGCCAACACGTGTGTTTGAATGCATGACACATGCATGCACGAATGCATGCATGGCGGGCCCTCGTCCTCAGCATGCATGCGTGTCATGTGCAGCCCACCTGTTGGGGTTGGCGCGTAGCGGCCAGTGCATGCTCATGGAGTCACGGCCGAGGGAGGGCTGGTGGTCGATCTCGGTCAGGGTGTGCAGCAGGTGGGTCACGGGCAGCAGCTTGCCCAGGATTTCCTGCAGGGAGCAGCGCAACGTACACAGGCCGGGGGAGCGAGGCGCACGTGTTTGGCTGTGCGCACTGCGTGCATGCATGCATCGCCCTCCGTGCTTCAGCCGCCTTGGTGTGGTGGTGTGGCTGCGTGCGCAGCTGCACTGAGTGGCGCAAATGACGCTGGAGGACCCAAGGGAGTACACGCTTCAGGATTCTGGGTTATGACAGGGGGATGCCGCGCTGATGTCGCTGCATGCACAGCTGAGCAGCCGCCGTCGTACGTACCCACGCTGTGCCCTCCCTGACCTCAGGCTGTTATAAAGCTCAAGCATCTACTCTGATTGGGTTGATCTTGCTGGTCTGGCTTCTACCCGCGCCAGCGCATACTCCCAAGTCCCAACACGTACCGGTATCTGACACCTTGAGCATCAACTAGAGGCGCTCTTGAAGCTGCACGCGCACTATATGCAGGCGGCCTCACCTGCGACTCCCGGTTCCAGCGCCCAAAGTACACGCAGCGCGCGTCGTCCACGATCGCGACCGCATCGCACTGCGGCAGCAGGTCCAGCTGGTGCGTCACCAGCACCACGGCCTTCTTGCTGAACAGCCCCTTGACGCAGTGGTCAAAGATGTGGCGCACCGTGTGTTGGTCCACCGCAGACAGCGCGTTGTCTAGCAGGATCACGTCAGAGCGCTGGTACGCCGCGCGCGCCAGGTTGATGCGCTGGCGCTGGCCCCCGGAGAAGTTGACCCCCCGGATGCCCGCCCTGGAGTACTCCCCGTGGGGGAGGCACGGTAGGTCGGGCCGCAGCGCGCAGGCGTCCAGCACAGCGCCGTATTTGTCAGCGTCCAGAGGCTGCAAAGCGCAAGGCAAGGTCAGGACAGGCAGCACCATGCCCATGCATCAGGCGCCATCAGCACGCTGGCAGCAGGCAACACGCAAGGCGCAAGACCACAGGACAGCAAGAGGACGGGCGAGGCTACATTCGCATGCAGGGAGCGGAGATGGACATGTCCGCATGGTGCTGCAGCGGTCGGTGCATCGGTCGTGTACCGGTGCGTACTTCCTGGCTGACCCTTGGTCATGGAGGCCACAGGGGGCGTTCAGCGTGCAGAGCACAGGAGTTGCGGGGAGTATGCGGGGGTTATAGGCAACATCGCTGGTTGCACTAAGCTGAAGAGCGCATCCGCCAAGCAAACGCACGCGCAGCGGGCACACACCTCGCCGAATAGGATGTTGTCGCGCAGGCTGAGGTTCTGCAGCCACGGCTTCTGAGGCGCGTAGGCCAGCCGGCCAGCAACCTGCACAGCAAGCAAACGTCCTTAGCCGGGGCAGCTGTGCAGGGGCTGGGGGGTGCAAGCACTGATTACGAGCGTCGACCACTGTGCTTTACTGCTGGTACGCTCGCTGTGTGATCAAGCGTAGAAATGCCATCCGCTTCACCAGGCTCAACGGTTACCATACATCAGATCATGAATGGTGCTGACAGGTGCCCGGGTAAGGATTGACCCACCTGTAATGTGCCTTGCTGCTTGATCATGTTGCCCAGGATTGCATGTATGAGCGAGGACTTCCCAGCTCCGATGCGCCCCACAATCGCCACCACCTGGCCCAGGCGGACCTCAAAGCGTGGCACGCTGATGCCCGACTTGGGGTTGCTGCGGTGGTGGAACACGCCGTTCTCCTGCAAAGACACAATGGTTACCCCCACAACCAAATAAGTGTATAAATCATCACATCATTGCTTGGGCCATGGGTTCAGGCTAGCTCAGGCATCCATGGCACTCGAACCTGTAGCTACATTGCATGACGTATCAGCGTGGCTGGCAAACAGGCGTGCGAACTGTGCATCAGAGCCGATGCTGAAACAAAATGCACAGCGGTATAGGCATTGCCACACGCCTATGCCGCTGTGCATTTTGTTTCAGCATGCTTGCCTACGGTTGTGGACGCATAATAAAGGTATTCGCATATTCCATGCATGTGTGTGCGGCCGTCAACCCATCGCACACTAGCACTGATCGATGTCAATATGTGATGTGTCCGCGAGTGCGCCCTCGCAGCACTTACAATGAGGACTCCAAGGTCTGGCGGGCCGTCATCGCCCTCCTTGACCATTGCCATGCTGCCCGTGCTCCCGACCCTCCTCATGCCCCCCGCCATCGCCACTGCCTTGCCACCGCCCGGGCTGCTGCCTCCGGTCCGGCCCCCACCGCTGCCGCTGCTGGTGCTGCTGGTGCTGCTAAGAGTGCGGCTGCTGAGGCTGATCGACATGGCCGCGCTGCTGGCTGTGGCCGCGCTGCTGGCCATGCTGGACGTGCTTGCGTGGGTTGACAGCGGGAGGTGCACGCTTCCACGCGGCTTTGGCTGCGCCTTCGCCGCCGGCGCCTCGTCCTCAAGCAGATATGCCTCCAGGCGTGCCAGGGCGGCCCTCCCGTCTGCAAGCAGCTCTCAACCGACACAGTGGGATTCAAGCTGGGTGCGTGGGTGACGGGGCCACAATTCGTTGCCGCAGGGGCCTGACGTACACTTTTCGTGCACAGCTGAGCAGTGTGTCCCGCACACCTGCATTATATACTGAATTCTGCCCCTCATGCCGGCCTCCCTCTCTCTCTTTCCCCCTCTCACTTACTCGCTCTTCTTGCTTGTCTATGCGTGATCTCTCGCTCACCTGACACCGCGCGCAGAGCCTTGGGCAGCACTACCAGCGGGAAGCGCATGACGTTGAAGAGCGACAGCGTGGTGAAGGCCACGGCAGGCACCAGGCGCTCGCGGTCAAACTCATAGGTGGTGAAGATGACAAAGGCGGTGAGCGGCGGCACCACAAACACGATGGACACGTTGATGACCTTGATGAGGGCATTGCGCGCGGACAGCCGCAGCTCCTGGCGGCGTGCCTGCATGCACGGTGAGGTGTTGCATTGCCGGGTGGGGGCGCTCAGGGGTGCGTTTGCATTTCGGACCCAAGTCCCTAAAATAGACGGTGTTTGTTTTTGTGTGTGTGTCGCTCACCGCCCGGGGCCTCTATGCGTCATATCTAAGCGGGCAGTTTCGTCTGATTACAGCCACTGCAATTTAGCCCACGTCAGTGCCTGTGTGTGATATCCCCACGCACGTACCTGGTTGACCTTGTCCTCAAAAAATTGCTCCCATGCGTAATACTTGACCACCTTGATGGCCGGCAGCACCTCCTGCACAGGCACGCAGCGCAACCACGCTGATACGAGTTCTGTCCTTAGCACCAACAATACGCTCCGTGGCTGGCGCATTATATCACAGAACATACCGTGCACAAATCAATCAATTGATGCATTAGCGTGTGGCATCGGGATTTACCTGCAGCGTCCCGCAGCGCACCGCGGCATGCTTAGCCACCCCCAGCTTGATCCTGATGATCAGGTAGCCGAAACCGTACTGCAGCGGCAGAATCAACAGGATGATGGCCAGGCCTGGCAGCATGGCGGTGCCGCAAATGGATGCCAGCAGGCCCAGGATGGCGGCGGCCTCCAGGGGGGCCGTCCACAGGTAATGGAACTCCTGCACACACGCGCATATGTTGCAGCGAGTGCACACATGCTGAGAGAAACAACGGTAGCAATGGAGCGAGATTGGGCGATTGATGTGTGTGTGGGGGGGGGAGGTGGAGGGGCGGGACAGCCAGCCAGGGCAGTGGTACCGACATGAATGCATCGTGCATGCGTGCCGATGACTGAAGCAGACCGTGTCTCGGCGACGCATCGCAGCATCGCAACTGCTGCAGCACTACCGGGACCCACCATGACGCCGTCGAATATCTTCATAATGTCAGACGATACGAAGTTGACAATGGTGGCGGCCTGTTCCTGGCGCACGCTGCTCAGGCGGAATGCCTTCTGCGCGACCGAGTGCACCAGCGCCGCGCGCACGCGGATGCCGACCTGCATTGCTCGGTAGCCCATCCGCTGCAGCGCCAAGCCTGACAGGTACAGGATGCAACACACCGTACGCAACGCGCCAACAATCAGACCTCTGCTACTATAGCTCCTCATCGCCATGACACGTGTCGCTGCTGGCGTGGTAGCTTTGGAATGATGGCAGTGATCGACGCAGGATGGATCCCGCAGCTGCAGCCTCAAGCCCAGTGTGCATGGAAATGGCCCAACGGGCCGGCAGACGAACGCAAGCCGACAGAAACTGCCAGGCACGGTGGGGTTGACAAGGGAGAGACAGGTGTGCTCCCACAAGGTGCCGCTGACATGTGGATGCTCACATGCTGCGCGTGTACACATTTGCTGTGCGTGATCACTGATGAACTTAATGCATGGCGAGCCAGCTCCGGGTTGTGACAGGCCCTCATCATTCACCGGCCAAGGCACACTGGTCGTGCTGTTGCTGTTGATCCGTGTGCGGATGCGGGCGACGACTCACCCAGCAGCCATGCGTCGAGGAAGAAGCCCACCGTCAGGCACCATCCCGCCAGCTCTGTGGAGTAGAGGCGGCCAGCGCTGGGGCCCTCCACGTGGGCTAGCAGGCTGCAGGCAGCCGCAACCGACAGCAGTGATAGGGGTGCACACAGCGTGGCCAGGATGCCGGTGCAAGCAGCAAGGGGAGTGCAAGGGGAGGGTGTCGCATGGTTCAATGGTGGCAGGCGGGATGATGGGGTGCGGCCAGAACTGGCGTGACGGGCATCACTCCACCGCCGCTTGTTGTTGGTCCGTTGATCTTCACATAGTGCAATTCTGCAGTCTCAGCCACACGGCGGCAGTGCCTCAACAGTCACACAAACAGTTGATCGACGGTATGCTGTGCTGTAAATATATATGCTGTGCAGTCGTGCACACACATACCTCTCCACAAAGTAGAACGCGCCGGTGACCAAGAACACCGACCAGGCGACCTTGAAAAGACCCGCGAAAAGATACTGCCACCCCCATGTGCGGCGCAGGGCGCGCAGCAAGCTGGGCTGGAGGGGCTGCTGGTGCTTCTGCTGCTGCTGCTGCTTGCGGCCGCCTCGCCGGAGGAGCCCGGACGCAGCTGCGGTGACACCGCATGCCATCGCGCCGCACGCCACTGATGCCTCCGCCGTTGGAAGTGACGTCGCAGCTGCCGCCAGTTTCAGTTCAGCTTGCTGCGCAAAGCACGATACAGTCACGCTGTTCAGTTTGGTGGGCTCGAACATAACGGTGTGCAATTGTGCAATTGTGGATGAGCATACAGCACCAGTGCACAAAACACAGTGTGTCAAATGGTGACTGTTGGTGAGCGTTGCCCAAAACGCTGTACGGACAAAAGGCAACCCGTTGCTTGTTGCGAGCGTTCTCTTGGATCTTCCGCTTACCCAATTGACCGAGAACGATGCGTAGGCCTCGTGCGCTCCGTTGTGGGGAGGCATTTTCAGGTCTGCTGTGTTGAGAGGCCCTTTGAGAGCATCGCGTACATGCCTGCACAAATTGGGTGATGGGTTGGTTTGTTTTTGCGTATGTGTGCCCTTGCCGCCGCGGCAGGCCGCTATGAGGGGCCGCGTGTGGAGATTGAAGCAAAGCTGTCAGGGGTGCGCTAAGGGAGGCCTCGAAGCAAGAACAGCAGTTGCGTCTGCAATGCAAGCCTTTAAAGCACCCAGGATAAGGCCTCATCAGTGGGAGAATCAACATGCAATTGGAGGGCGGCGATTGCCAAGGCAGCGACTGTAGCAGTGTTGCATCGCGAGGAGTCTGGCCGCTCAGTCTATCGCCATCACACTAGATATAGTAATTGTAAGCTGCGAGCTGCAAGGGCAAGTAGCCTGGCAGAGCGTGGCCTTGGAGGCTAGCGTCTGACTTGCCCACGGGCACATGACATATACGCGCACGCTGCGTTCAGCAGTGCTTGCAAGTCCCGTGCTGAGGGTGCTTGCTGCACAACGTCAGTTTGTGCGCCATGCCAGCCTAATTTTGCAGTGTTTGTCGGCAAGGCAAGTCAGGGTGCGGAGGTTGACTAGCAACGCACCACGGATAGACCAAACAAGCACCGCAACGTCCTGCACTTGCCACAAATGCACATTGTTGCAGACATGTGCCACTGATACCTTCACACCACCCTGAAGACGCTATGCCCTGGGCATGTGAGGTGTGTGCAAATGTATACAACGCTGTGGCGCCAATTCATACAACGCGCGGCCGTGTCCCGCACACCACCCTTGCCTGGTGCGCAAGCAGACACCGTACTGACCTTATCATCCAGCCGAACGAAAGCTTGTACATGATATTGCCATCTGTGGGGTCCTGTTTCTGGGCCTCCGTAGCCTTGTTGGTGCACGCCGTGACCGTGTGCGCCATTGCTGCAGGCGGACAAAACTGCTCCGCGGTCGAGCGCCAATAAGCTAAGCAGACATGATTGCACTGCAGATCACCTGCTGGACGTCCAGGCTTTGCAGGTGTGTTGTGTCAGACCACCAGCGCACGCCCTGCAGGCACCACCTGAAGTGTGTGTGCCCTACACCAGCGATTGGCTGAATTGGGCGCGTTCCCGAGTTTGTTACGCAAGCGTCTATGAGTTTGCGGCGCACACTGATCAATATGTCATTTCATCGCTGGCCTTGCCATCGTGGAAGGCCTGGAACGCCTACGCATCCGCCACTTGGTAGACCATAATGGCTCACCAAGTGGCCAAGTGGCCAGGCATGCGAGGTGGAATCAAGGTGGGAAAGTCCAGCTCGGCCCGAGCGCGCGATACCTTGCCTGCGTAGCGCCACCGTGCCAGTGGTTTGCGGTCCCAGCTTGCATTCTGCTTGCAGCTTGCGCGCGGGTGTGTTGTCGTGAAAGTGAAATTCAGTTGGGAGGCGCCCGCCCGCCTGGGGAAGCCTGGACTGGTGGACTCTTTCACAGTACCCCAAATAGCCCTACAGAGCAGTTACAGCGTGTTGTATTATTCCAAGGTGGACCTTCCTGAGTTGTACCTTTGGCCAGCCTATGCGGCACACCAAGCACGTATGACACCCTGGGTAGGAAACCTGAAGGTGATGAAACAGGGTGAAGCGGCCTAGGCTTGGCCTGCAAACTCTAACCTGTGGCTCAGTGTTTGTGGTGCTCCGTGTTTGCCTCACTGCCGACTGACAGAAGAGGCACTGCTTGCACAAGTTGAGCACCTGTTGCCTCGTCCATGCATTCGACCATGAACTCGGTTCCGCTGAACACGAACTCAGGTGTGTTGCAGGCCACTGCCGCCACGACAAACACGTCTTGGAGCTGGCGTGGTCTGCGCGAAATTTGACCTCCAACATCTTCAGGCTGTCTTGATGGCAAATAGACTGTGTTGACCTGAGTCTGATGACTCCATATGACCATACGGCGCCGCACTACTGGCAATAACGTACACTCCTCACAGCAGCCTGGTGAGCTGTGTATGCAACGCGAGCAAGTACTACAGCTCCTGCAGTGCAGTGCAAGCATATTTTGGTTTCCGTAAAAATACCCGCCACTTGATTCGTCAAGCCGTCGTATATGCTGACCCATCAAAACCTGCTGGGCCAGCACTTGATTGCCAAACGCTGCTGACTTTCAAGTGAATCCTGAAAGCTTGCTGGCCACGGCATATCAAGCCCCCGCTGCGTATGTACGTTCCAATGGAACCTGCTCGACACTTTCGAAGCCAAAGTGCCAGTTGAAAGCATGCAGCACCAGCCTAGGTTTAGAGGCGGGGAAGGAGGCAAGAGTTGTCCTTGATGTTGCAGTAAGCTTTGGGTGTGGTGAGGAAACTTGACCTGCTGGAAGGCGGGAGAATCCGACACAGCAGCTTCAACCTGCTAGAGTACCTGGTACCTGGTACTATCCTGGTACTATCCTGGTATTTGGTACTTGCGTTGATCGGAACTCACATGGTATTCGACATCTTAGCAGGTCACTCTCCGCTTCGGCATTTGCTGCCAGCACCGCAGTGCATGGGAGACGGAGGGATGCTATCACCTTCATGTGTTTGCATCGAGCCTTTCAGCCTTCATACACCATGAAATTGAGCAGGATTTGGTGTGGGAGTTGAGCCTGTGCACGACGTGCTCCAATCAGTGCATGCACGCCACTGCCCACAGTCGCGATGACTGCGTGCTAGAACATAAGCATCAGCACAGAGGACGTGGACACGCAGGGCTGTGCATATTACCGTACAGCTTCACACTTATGTGCAGTGAAAAGCGCATTCAAGTGGCTACACAGGGCGCATGGCGCACATGGCGTCAGATCAAGGAAGAGGCCGCATGAGATGCGGCACTCCACGATGTAGGACCAGAGGCAAGGCAGGAGGGCATCACGCAGCGTCACCCGCGGCGGGAGCAGGCTGATGACCCATGACCCGCAGTGAAGCTAAGGTGGAGGAGGGGGAGGGGGCGGCGTGGTGACTGGTGATGCATGCAAGCGCATGCTGCAGTTGTTCGACTCCGTGTGCCAGGCCCAGGCGTGTGACCATGGCTTCCAGGGTGGAGGCGTAGGCAGCGCCCGAGACCTCAAACCAAGGCGGGCCATGGTGTGCTAGAGAGTCCTGGCCCTGTGAGCGCCTGCTAGGCCTGAAGGACGGCAAGCGACAAATCATAGCAAACTTGGGCTCCACCAACGCCATTAGGTCCGGGGCGAAAGCTGGCGGTCCAGGCCCCAACCCAACAGTGCTTGACATTGTAAAGCAAGGGCGAATGATTTTTTGCCATTGCCACCCCAAGGAGGCCCGGGGGCTTACAGGAGCGAGGCCAGAGGCAGCGTCACGGCTATGCGGAGCTTGCAGGCCACCATGCGAGGAAAGAAATAATGCCTGGGAGTGTAAGGCGTGAGGGTGTGCCGCAGCGATGCGGCCGAGGCGCACAGGCAGCATGACCCACACCTGGTGCTACAGCCAGCGCCAGCATGCTCCCCCGTTGGCAACCAAGCGGCATAAGCCGCACCCAGCTAGCAGGAGGGACGTGCCTCCCCATGCAGCACTGGGGCAGCAGCACTCGTGCCTGAGGGTGCATTAGGTGCATGCAGGGTGCATGGTGCTAGAGGCCACAGTGTGCATGAGCACAGCAGGACATAAATGAAAGAGTGGCAAGGGTGATTCAAGCAGCACTGCTTCGTTTGCAGGTGTGCATTTTAACATTCCGCCTAGAGGGGTGGGGCAGTTGCCCTGAGATCGTATGCCCAACTGTTCCAGGGGGCCTGTACCACGCGGCCATCCATCCGGCCAGCGGTTTGACTCGGTTCTGCAGGTAGGGGTAAACGGTCAACCATGCCAACGCTAGCGCCAACAAACAGTCGCCTAAGGGGTGGTTTGCATATGGTTGGGTTGGGGGTTGGGTTGGGGTGCTCGGCCCAACCCAACCCCCGATTGGGGGCAGAATTCGGGCAGAATTGGGTCCAGAGGTATCAAAGCGCGCCGAAACCTGGTGCAGAAAAACACATCACAGGATGTACCTATGTATGATACTCACAGGCCCGGTGCATACATTGCAGTGCAGTAATCCAATACAAATGCATGTACATCCGACGCACATAATCGTGCAGTGTTCCAGCCTGCGTACCGTACTAAGACGTTTATGGTTTCAGGGTTAAACAAAAATTACAGCCCCACACTGGCCCCACCAAGATGCCTCACCAGGTTGAAGCACAGTCAGGAAACCGATCTGCGCGCATTTCATTCCAAGAACACGTTGAGTTCAATCGGTTGAAAGCCTGTGGTGAAGCGCCCCAGTTGTCACGCATGCACTTGAAAGGTGTTTGCCTGAGCTGAGACGCTACCTACAACATTGCGATGCAGCAGCATTGGCTGCTGACAGGTGTGCGTTGTCAGTGCACGGCTGCATGGCTGTGCGCGAGACAATGCGGTGTGTGCACGTGAGCCTGAGGTTCACAAATGCGTGTATACATGACAGGCCAAACAACAATGCAAGCGATGTGTGCTGGTAGTGACACCGGGCGGGGGAAAGGGAATGCGCAGATCGACAAGCATGGATGACTGTGGCATCCGCAAGCATTGTCAATCAAGTCTCAATGCCTACGCCAGCACCAGCATCAGCCTAAACGCCACCTGTGGCGGAAGGCGCACCGCCCTCCGGGCAGCCACCAGCGGCGCCGCCAGCGCCCTGGGCGGTGGTGGTGTGTGCACCACCGCTGGCGCCACTGCACACGGCCTTGTGGCCTCCCTTCCAGTGCGCCTTCTGGCAGGCGGGGCTGCAGAAGCGCACGCGCTGGCAGCCGGCACACAGGCGCAGCTCGACGCCAGGACAGGCCACCGCACCGCACTGCACACAGGCGCGAGCGCCAGCAGGAGCTGAGCCAGCGCCTGGAGCACCTGCACCAGCAGCACGTGAGCTGGCACTGGCCGTGCTGGCGCCTGCGGCAGTGCCTGTGCCTCCAGCACCTGCTGCCAGATCGCATCTGCTGGCTTCTGGCGTTCCTGCTGCGCCGTCTCGGCTTGCTGTACTGCCTGTCCCAAACTCCACTGCTGTTGCAGGATCACCGGCACCAGTGCTGGGATTGGCATTGCTGCCACTGCCAGCGCCAGCACAGGATGCAGGTGCGGGCTGATGGGCAGTTATCATGGCAGCGCTGCTGCTGTGGCCTGCTGCCGTTACTGCCTTCCCCTGCTGCTCGGCGGGCAGTAGTTGCGGCGGGTGGTGGTGTTGGGGCTGCTGCTGCTGTGGCGATGACAGGGCCGACGGCGCAGGCGGTGGCCGCGTTTGCGATGGCGGTGGAGGCTCAGTGGGTGGGGGCGCGCTTGGGGCTGTCGAACGCAGCATTGCCTGCATTCAGCCAGGAACAATCATCAGGACATTTGCCCTGGGCCTGCGTTCATCCGAGCACAAACTCACGTATACTGCTCCGTCCGCTTGCATGTAGCGGGAGTAAAGCATTCAGGGGTTGCAAGGCATCCTGTGCATTGCACTGCATTCTGCATGATCATGGTATGGTGACCACATGTGCGATGGCTCACCTCAACAGCGTGTTGTGCTGGCTGCACCACGTTCGATGTCAGCTCTTGGCAGATGGTGTTCCAACTGCTCAGGTCGGCGTTAGCAATCACCAGCAGCGCCTGGCGTGAGCGTGGCTTCACGGCCTCAACCAGCACCTCGTACAGCGACTGCTGCTGCTGCTGCTGCTGCTGCTGGCTTGTGCTGCTTGCGCTCTGCGCGCTGCTTGCACGCTGGCGCAGCAGCTTGACGTGGTCGGCGGCGATTGCAGCGGGCAACGCACGAAAGGCTTTAGACAATGGCACAAGCACGGTGAACATGGGAGTGGCGTAGCTGTCTATAGGGCTGTTGATCAGCACGGCCAGGATCGACAACAGGCCTTGTCGCAGCAGCAGGCGTATGTCCGCTTCCGTCAGCATTACAAACCTGCTGGGCCCGTGCGCCGCTCTCCATGGTTGTGTACGGAGCATGAACGTAAATATCATATGTCCAGTCGTGTGAAGCGTTGCTAACTGAGCGCTGTGTGCGGGTGGCAGTGTGAGGCACCTTGGCAGCCGCTCAAAGACTTGCAGGCGCAGCGCTCCCACTGCTGCTGGAGGTGGTGCAGACCCGGGACGGACCACAAACAGGGTGGAGAGCAGCACCAGGGTAACGCGTGTGCGTACCAACTTGGATGCGTCGTCAAGGGATACTTCCGCCTGCCCCTGCTGTGCCTGTACCGCTGCTTCTGCGGCGTCCGCCTCAGTCACCAGCTGCTGCGCCGCACCAAGCAGCACGCTCAAAGCGTCGACCGCCTTCAATCGTTCAAAAAACGGCCACATGAACCGTGCAATCCACTGCGGCCCCGAACCGTCTTGGTCGTGTATTGCGACGCGCATTCCCATGTTAGAAAGCGCAAGCAGCAGATTTAAAACGGAGCGCTCCATGTCCAAGCGTTTGTCCGCGGGCTGCGCATCGATCCTGTGTGCAGCCCGCACAGCTGCTGTGTCGAGCTGGAGGTCCGCCAAGCAGCATGCGAAATCACAGAAGTTGTAGGCTGCTCTGTCTGCTGAGCTCATCAGCAGCGCTCGCATGTGCCATGTGGCCTGCCGAGCAACGTGTTGCAGCACATCTGGGTCGTCAAGCTTAATCGCCTGTGGCCAGATATAGAAGCACGGTAGCATTGAGCATTTTGGAATGATAAAGGGGGCGTGCGGTACCTACAAATACGGTATGATGCGGCTGGACATGCATGTTGTGCTGGGCCAGGCAGACTCGCTTGGCCCAGACATGCACTCCGTTGGCAGTTGGCACAGACAATCCCACCCTTTGCACTTTGCTGGGCTGACATTCCTGATGCTGTGAGTCTGTCCCTAAAATTTGCATGTGAGATAGCGGTGGCATGGGCTTCATTCTTTTCACGCATAGACGGCATAGTTCAAAGCCATGGAAGCGTGCTTATGCAAATCCCCGGCTGGCATAAACACGCGTCACAGGTTGGTGACAGACAGGGTGCCTGCGTCAACGCCCTGGCTGCACTGATGCAGCTCTGGGCCTCGCGCACGGCAAAGTACAGCAGTTAGCAAACAACTTCAACCGTATAACGGACCGTTTGCATAAGCTCCCGAGCGACGTTCAGCGGAACACGTGCGGGAGGGCTGCCAAGGCACGGAGCCAAGAGTGTCATTACTAACACCTCCAGCATTGTGTCCTTCTGGCTTGCAGGTTGGTTGCTGACCCGGTTTTTCGCATACCGCACGAGACAACTGAACACTGTGCCCCTCGGATGCGAACTGTCTGTGTTGTTATCGCACAAGGGTGCATAGGTCACACTAGGGTGTTGTAGGATTACCCCACCCAGGTCGTTGAGGGTCTGTATGGCAGCGTCCTGTGGCGTTGCCACGACTGCGGAGTCGCGCCACGTACACTGCACCCTGGCCTCAGCAGGCCAACCCTCTTCAAGGATTACTTCCGCCAGCAACACAACCAGCTGAGGAATTGCATCGGTGAGCGCCTCCAAGCGCCTGGTGTCGTACGCAGTTTCGTGCGCAGGTGATGAGGCGGGAAGCGGTTCTGAAACCCCTTGACGTACTGCGTCGGCAAAAGGCGAGATTAGAAGGCCGAGCTGTGTCAGACTATCCAACCTGCACTGCCACGGCTGCCGCTTGTTGAGCCCGCGTAGGACTGAATCCAGAAGTGCGTCAGCGGACAAGCTCATCTGTCGTGGGTTGCTGCAGTTTCATGAAGTTTGTGCTAACGCAAGCTACACAGTGAAGTGAAGTGAAGTGGCTAGCGTGCACGGCGCACACAAGCCGCAAGCTACATGAGCTGCAAGACACTGAAATCTGATGATATGTAAACAAGTGTATGCGTATGTGTTTGAATCCAGGCATAGCTCTGTGCAGGATCCCAGTGCCAAAAGTGCATAACTAGGGCAAAGTGACTGCGATTACACTCCAGATTAGACCAGAAGAGGGCTTTGACACATCGGCTTGGACTGATCCATGCACCAGGGAATTTGCCATGTTCGGGAATGTCAGCATACAGACACTAGGTCTGCACATCCAGCTTGCTTGCTTGTCACTTGCACCACCTCCCCATTCTTACAGCACAGCAATAGCTCAGAACCAGGACATGGGGACGGATGAAATACCTGACCTGCTCACGCCCTCAGTTGCGTGGGCCTCCAGTAGTCGCTGTCCACCCTGCAACACACTCGATTGTCAGCGCCATGCTGCACAACGTGTGACGCCACAGTGCTGGCGAGCGCTTGTGCGCTATGTGCACCCAACGCGGCCTCAGCTGTGGCGCCAGCACGTCCTCCCGAGTGCAGTACAGTACAGCAGGCACACATGTGGCCTCCTCACGCGTGCGTGCCTGACTCTCACTGACGCTGGCACTGGTACTGGCACTGGTACAGGCATGTGCAGTGCAATACCGTAGTCAGGACATGACCTACCGGGTCAGTGGTAGGTCCTCAGGGAGGGAGGGAGGGAGGGGAGTTTGGGTGAGGCCGTCAGCAATGCTGCGGTACAGTCGGTGGCACTCCGGTGCAGAACGAAGGTCCTTCAACCTATGACACCCATGCATGCATCCACGCTGCTGGTGATCAACAACGCGCTTGGCAGGGGCGGTGGCTTGTAGGCCGGTTGCTGTTGAGGGCGCATGACGTTGTGCAGCACGTCAGTGGTCTTGGTTTTCGCCGTGCTGCGGTTACAGGCACTGGGATCGCCCCCCCCCCCCCCCCCCGCC